>OY776280.1:410000-432500 GCA_963675445.1 Linnaemya vulpina | reverse complement strand
ATGTCCTAAAAGAATGAAAAATCTGTCTGATATCTAGGACTCGATATGACGCGATGCGCCATAGTTAATAAAAACAATAGATTTTGAATTCTGTTGTAAGTCACTGGGTTTTTGAACTCATATAACGATATTTAAGCACTCACGTATCCTCATTTTATTATAAAAATCATAAAACATGAATTTTAAAATTTTATAAGGGAAGAAACACTATTAATAATTATAATTTTTTTCTTTTATGGTGCTATCGGAAAAGTTCAAGAAGCTACAATATCAAACCAAAATGGTTAACAGCAAAGTCAACACATAATTTTCTATTTAATACTAATTATTATTAATAATTTTCTATAAAATACGAAAATCAAAATTCTTCTGATAGAAGTATACAAGCCCCACACTGATGTGTCACTATGTCTGGAATGTACACATCAGATTTTTTTTAACTACATCAGCATTTGCTAAAATTACGAACATTAGATAATTGAGTTTTACAATAGAAACCATTCTTATTCAAATAATCAAATGCATTAAAACTATATTTATATGTATTTTAGAAATAATTGATCCGCAAGTTTATCATCTATGTATATGTATAATATTTCATTTCAAGATGTAATTAGTATATTGTAAAAAGTTTTGTTTTTCATGCACAACGGCCAAGTTTGTGCATGTAATATATATAATATAAAAATAGTTGATAAATGAACTTGATATTTTATATTAAATGTTTAGTTGTATGCATTTAAAATACATATACATACTCGTTTGTTCATACAAAGTACAAATGCTTGTGTGCATGTACATATGCACATATTTTTGTCTTAACAGTATAATAACATTTTAAATATTTTTCCTTTTTTGAAGATAACAATTAACAAATATAACAACAAATTTTAACAGATTTTTTTTAATATTAAAATATGTATTGAATATTTGTGGTTATTTAAGAATTTACTCGTACACTCTCAGTAAACAATGTTTTCACTATTTCCTGAGATTTTTTATAGTAATAAATTAATACTATATTTTGCATATTTTCAGCTTGAAAACATTCAGTTATTTATTTACTTATGTAAATGCTCTTAAGCTTTTGACTAACGTGCTTAATGTAGACGGCCTTGCACATTACATAAAAGCTTTCTAATTTTTTTTGAAAAAGGTACGAAATACTTTCTATATAAATATATATAAAAAAAGTTAATAATTTCCACTGTAGTTGAGCAAGCAAAACTCTTTACTTTGATTTGGAATAGGAGCTACAAATGAGTGATCCCTTGATTTTTAAAAAGCATAGTGATTCGTAAATGTGATACAAAAATCACTGTCATATTTCATTATGAATGCACAGTAGAGCACTTGTTAATAAAGTTGTTACTCGTTTCATACTTCTATCTTGGCTCATACATATATATTTATGTAAATAAGCATTTTTAGCTAAGGCACCGACTGCAGTAAGAAATATATCTCAACAAAAAAGCTACCAAAATGTGTTTGAAAAAGTATATATTAGAAAAAAAAAACATTAAAGTGATTTAGCTACATATGTATGTAATTAAATTGTGGTATTTCCAACGTACGCAATGTTAGTTTTTTCGTCTGAAGTCATATATCAATATGTGGAACATTCTGTTTTTACTAAAGCATGTACGAGTAGATTCTTTATTTGTTTATAATAGTGTATATGTATATGTGTAATGTTTATTAATAATACTAATTACTAACATATAATTTTAAAAATTGTATGTGTTTAGAATAAAGGAAAAAGTAATATTATATTGTGCACGATTGACAACCGATACAGCAATTAATACCAATAATGATTAAATACCATTTGGAATTGACTGTCATTGTGTCTATTGACATTGTAAATGTTTTCGTAACACCGGTGTTGTACCGATTATTCTGCAATGAATGATAGACAAGTCGCAAGGTCTTACTAATAAGTCCCTGCTGAATAGAGATGAGCGATGCCGTAATTTTTAAAGAACATGTGATTCGTTAATGTTATATAAGTCACTATTCCTAAAAACTGTAATTGCTTTACCAGTTTTAAGTTGTTTTCACAAGGTGCGGAGATGCATATGTGACTACATTTGTTAAGTACGCAACTCAACAAACAAAACCTAGTGGTTTTCGTACTCTCAATCAGTCATAAACATTTTCTTTGTGTGTATTTATATGGAATTTTAAACACACCGCAAATAACAACATCATTCATTATTCATACATTCATATATTGATTATTCTTAACAGCCAACGATTTACAATTTACTTATTTCCGTTTATATTGTTTAATTGGATTAGTAAATACAAATATAAACACACAGTCGTATGTATAAGACATGATCTGTATTTATCTAAGCACTGAAAGATAATCTTCGTGCAATATTTATTTTGAAATATTTCTACAAACTTCTTGAATTTTTACGATTACGGCATTCATATATTTTTCTTGTATCAATAAGTTCAAAATTGAAACAAAAACGTTATATGACATCCGATTTCGAGATACGACTGTACATAACAGCACACGTTGTATTCCAAAATATCTGAAAAACGTGAAATTTTTTATTGGCATAATTATAGTAGCAAATTTGGACTTTTGATATTTCATCATTTGGTTAGAATTTTATCAATTTGATAAAATCACAGCGATTGTGAATCTTAAGATTAAAAGTTAATTGATAAAATTAGAATTGATTATTTAGTGGAAATATAATAGTTGAGCATTAAATAAAATATGTTGCTGTCTTCTTCAAGACCAAGAGATAAATAGTAGAGTACTATAATTTTAATGATCCCCTTTTATATTATTTGTTTGCAATAATCACATTCGTACTGAAAGCCGCTTATACTTGCTCGCCGGTTTCATCTAATATCATCGAGTGTAAGTCCATAGCAGAACGTGTTTTGCGTGGTGGTCTAGGCATTGAGAATTGGTTTGCACTTGAACCCACAAATACTGAGTTCTGTCGTGGCCTTGAATGAACTGAATAACCTAGAAAAAACAAATAAATGTAAGTTATATAAAAACGAGTAATAATATTAACAAATCAGAAAATAAATCTCTATTTCATGTAAAACACTAACGGAAAAGGATGTGGTAAAACTTGTTTAAATGCACATGCTCACACACACACATATAGTTTACCACAAGAGAGAGTTGTTCGTTTTCCTACGTTTCCTTTCGAAACAGCTGCTGCGCACAAGAGGTGTTAAAATGCGTTTGTTTTATGAAAAATTTATAATAAAGAAAACAATTTAAACTTTATTTTTCTGGAGGAAAAATAATTATTGAATTATATGAAAACGGAAACAGTGGACCAATTAATATTTTATGCATAACATTTTGCATAAAATTGTCTATTCCAGTGTTTTGTATAACGAAAATGTTTCCAAATTAAAATTATGTGGACAATTGGAGCAGCTACAAGCTTTTTCATTCGAAGTGGCATGAAGTGAGCAAGAAAATGGATGCATGTGTCATCTGCTAATATCTGAACTGCATTGCATGTGTCAGATGCTAGTATCTGAACTACTACCATTTTCAAATCCTACTGTAGATGTAGCATTCACGATTTTAAGTTATGTATGGGGTTTTCATTGGTTAGTGCATAATGGGATATTTTTTATACATACTGAAATGAGCTTAGCCACAGTGCAAACGGTATGATTTTCATACCGTAAGAAATTTGTACGTATATGCTCAGGTTGCCTTATTGTTTTTGTATTCATTTTAGATTTTCTAAATGTGTATGCATTGGTTTTGTGCTGCTAATGCGGGGTTTTAGTCGATTGAAACATCATGCCAACCAAGAAAAAAGCTATGTTCTTCTTAGTCTACAGCAGCTCTGCTGCGTATATACCGCAATTGTTCTTGTATGTGAAGTCCTTTCGAAAAAAACGAGAATTTTGTGTTTGTATGTACAAGTTGCAATGTATGCGTATTGGTATGTATAATTAGCAACTTTTTTCCCTTTTATATGTCTTTTGTGCTTTCAACCTATAGCGCGCTTGTGCTTTGCGATAACACTGGTATACAATAAATAATCTTTTCTTATTAAGCTTTTGTGTAATTTAATGAGCTTAATAATCAACATTTTTAGAAAACAGATTGTTGTTAATTCAATATATAATAATATATAATAACTCGTAGGAATAAATTTTGTTTAATATATGTATAATAATAAAACAACATAAATATGTATATCTAACAGGTCTAGTGTTATCAAAACAGCTTTTCACCAAAGAATACACTTATTTCAATTCTTCATTGTTCAGAACCAAATCAATTGCCCACAATTAAGCAATCATAACATCTATGATATATAGATTATTTTCATATTATTACTATTTTATATAGTAATCAATTTTAATACACTAAGTAATAAGTAAAGTTTTTTTTGTAGTTTGTGCACAGTGTGTTCTAGACACCCTGCGCCTTTAATATTTTTGTATTTCATAAATTAATTTATAAAATATATGTATTACTTTAAATAAATAAATAAATATTTAGCAGGTCTAGTGTTATGTGAGGAGCTTTTCACCAAAGAATACTCGTATAACTTAATTTATTTAATACGTATTTGTCTTCATCATATTCCAACTTTTCTTCTTTACACTCTTTTTCAAATACATACATACAATTTTCAAGTATATAGGATTATATTTATGCCCAGCGAACATTTCTTACCAAAAAACGTTAGAGCATCAGCAAAACTGATTTGTGATTAACAGAAGAACTGATGTTATTTAGCAAGCTCTAAGAAAAACAATTAATAGCATTAGTCTGAAGTTCGTAGGTTCTATTCACTTTCATTCACTCAAAGTTAAATTTTTTCGTACAGGGCAATAGCCATGTGATTGATAAGTCAATATTGCTAAAGTCTGAGTGAAAAAACTGACATGCAGTCATTCATTTGTAAGCACATAACATATATATATATATATATATATATATATATATATATTGGTAAAATATATGTATACATATATATATATATATATATATATATATATATATATATATATATATTGGTAAAATATATGTATGCATATATATATATATCTATATATATATATATATATATATATATATACATATATATATATATATATATATATATATATATACATATATATATATATATATATATATATATATACATACATATATGTATATATATATATGTATATATATATATATATATATATATATATACATACATATATGTATATATATATATATATATATATATATACATATATATATATATATATATATATATATATATATTATATATATATATATATATGTACATATATATATATATATATATATATATATATATGTATATAAAATGTGCTCTTAATTTTTCGGTCTCATTAATATGGTAAAGAAGTTTCAAATAAACATTCGAAATTTGTGCTGTTTTTCATACTATCGGAAAACAATTTTTAATCTCACAAAATAGTTAAAAATCCAATCGGATATTTTGGCGAAACTCCTGACTGTAGAAGAGGCGTAGATGCAGAAATTTTACCCGATATCGGCTAGACATATCGTTTGAGTAATAATGAATTATTGTTAACTTTCAAGTTTTGCGTCAAATTTTTCTCAGTTATCAAAACTATAAAAAATCCTGCAAATATTCATAAAAGGTATGCTTCAGGGTCCTACACAATTGCACGATTTACTCACAAGAAAATTCTGGCAAACATGGCGTTTAGAGATTCATAGCTTGCAAATAATTCCGTAAGATATTTATGTACAGATTTATTTCAGAATTTGTACAGACGAAGTTGTTTATTCAACTCCTCAACTGCCGACTTCGAATACAAATTTTGAGCGAATTTACAAAAAAATATTTTGCTGGGTGTTTACACATATACATCGCAAGAAACAAAAACGTATTTAATCTTGTATAAGTTGCAGCAATAAGAGGATTACATCATTAAGCGTCGTTAAACATAATTATACACAAACTTAATCTTTTCTTTCTTATTAATAAAGCGACATTGACGACCATAAACAATTTAGTTAATTAAATAGCATTGCGTTACAGACGTCAGATGTTTTTGTTCTATTCAGGCAACAATATAATATTCTTCCCTTACTTTACGCAGATTTAATGATGATTTGAAAAATTAAGGGTGTCCTTTGAATATAAGAGTTATTATTTGACCTTTTTGTTTCTAAGACAATGGAATGAAGTAACCTTTTTGAATTTATTTCACAATTAAAAAGCGCCACACGCAATATTAATTGTTAATTATTATTTACAAAAAAATTGACTTGTTAATATCGTTATCTAAAAAACGGTACTTAGGAAAAACAATTACAGCGTTTTTCGTGTTCAGGAGGTCCCAATTAACTTATCTAGGCACGTGGCGTTCTGGGTATTTTTTGGCTGTAAACCAGTGTTATTTATTATATTAAAAATTTTTGAAGAGCCGGCCATCTCTTTGAGAAATAAATTTTCATAAACCAATTTTTCGATTTATACATACATAGAAAAGTTTATAAGCTGAATGTGTAAAATGGAATGTTCGAATGGACAAGTGAGTGTTCAGCAATAAATGAAAATATTTACCTTTTGTGTATATCGTTGGGTTGTAGGCAGCAAATAAATATGATGGCATATTAACATTGTTAACAATACCCATAGACATTCGAGAAATGGATGACCGCTAAAGTGTAAAGGATTTCAGAAATAAAATTCGTTAAGCTCTCAGTCAGAAAGATTTGATTTATTTATTAATGCATTTAAGTTTGCACGGTTTAACTTACCTGATGCGGAATAGTATCTATATCAGACAAAGGGCAGGAAGCTCGATGTTGCTGTTGAAATTTCGGCTGATACGGCTCTAACATGCGTATTTTACCCCAACGGTTAAAAAATAAAACAATAGCCCCAACCCATAGCATTAACACTAATCCAACTATTAAAACTTCTTCTGTTCTTACAATGATTTTCGGGTCTTAAATGATGAAATAAGCAAGTTCTTCAGTATATTTTTTCATGTTTTAAGCAATAGCTATGGTTTAATAATTTAAATTAGTAACAGTAAAATAAGTACAAAGTGAGAGGCATAATTTTGAATCCAGAAGATATGAGTTTAACGAGCAAAGTTGAAGTTGTGTTGAGTTCAAATATATAATAATATTTATTTTATTATTTAAAAACTTCAAAAGATGCTTTTAACTCCAGCCTTCACATGAGAACAGGAGCGGTTCAAAAAGAAACAAGAAATATTTATCCAAAATCGGTTTTATTTATTAGAATTATAATTTTTATTTTGTACACTTTGCAGGATAGGAATCATAAGTTTTTTACCTACAATAACTTACAATGCAAGTTCAACAGTGCGTTTAAGAAACATTTCAAATGGTATCCTAAACTGAACACAATTTCTTAAGATAAGGCGGAGAATATGTAAAATAAAAACATATTTCTGATACCCAATAAAAGCAATGATTTAAAAACTGTTTGAAAACTGTGTCTCTTTGAAAATTGCATAAGACTGATTACGTCCCTTCACGTAATCAGTCAAAGAAAGGACTGGACAGGATTTTCAAAAGAAAGAGAAAATATTAGATTGAAATAAATAATAAAATAATTATATTATATATAATTATATAAAATAAAAAAATATAAAACAATTATATTAATATATATATATATATATATATATATATATATATATATATATACGTACATTAGGACGGGTTAATTTTTTTTGGATGAAGCATATAGCTGCAAAAAAAAATTCGAAAAAATCGAAAAAAATTCAGAATTTATTAGTTAAAAGTTCATTTTAGGCTATTTTTCGACAAAAAATTTCTAATACCTTTAATAAAAATATATGGAATATATAGAAAAATTTATATTTTGAAATTTTAGGGGGCTCCAAATCCGACTTAAACCTATGGTCTCTTGAGCAAAATTTCTCAGAATCACCTATAGATTACGAAGCTATACGCTTCATCGAAAAAAATCATACCATACAATTTGACCCGCCCAATATACATCTACACATATACATGTGTATGTAAAATTGAAAATACATAATATATAAAACGATAACATATGAAACGCCCATGACCGATTTTGAAGGGTAACTCATGAATTCATCTTTGACTTATTTTTTTTTAACTATGTATATTATTTTGTTATATTTTCCGTTATTTAAAGCAAAATGTGCAGTCTTGCTTGCCTTCCCTTCCAAGAAGATATTTTTAGTGAAAGGCCAATAATTGCTTTGAGCATTATAATCAATATACTAATTATTATATATTTACATAAGAGTATATTTTACCTTGTGTTACCATATTTGTAGTATTTATTGTCACTGTGGTGGAAATGTCGTTTTGATTGTTCATGTCATCCAAATTTGCAGTAGAAACAGGCGCTGCTTCCTCGATTTCTACTATAAAATTTGTCCCTTTCCAACCAGAGCCCCATTCTAAAGCATAAATTGTATTAAACGAAATTAAACCCTGCTTGATGAAATTACCTTTTGAAACTCCTGGTGACTGTTCTACTCCAGGTAATATTTGGTCCAGTTTGTCAACTGTAAAAATAGATAAAATTAACTGTAAAATGAAATAATTTCAATTCAACTGAGACTGACAAGCTAAGAATATGAAAGTGATCTATTGAGGAAGACGTCCCAAGGAACAACTCTAAATCAGCTTTCAAAACGAATGTCTAGCAAAAATAACTTATTGGAAAATTTTAATTTTCTCCAATACAAGCTCATGAAGTGTGATGGTACTTTCTCAAATCGTATTCTCATTCAATATACTTTGTGTAAAATAATATCTAACACCAATTAAAGTCATATGAAGTAAGAGATTTAGTATCCTCAAACTCGCCATAAGTTTTGCATTGGGTAGTCTAAACTTGTGACACACTAATTACAACGAAATTGTGCAAATTTTGTTGCGATTCTTTGCATGTAAGTACATATAATTCTAGGAACTCTGTCCACAATATGTTTTCTGAGATTATTTCTTGTTTTGCACTTCTTCAAAATCGCAACATAACCTACACACATGTATGTTGTACTTGATGTACACAACATGAGTCGCTTTGATTTTTACTCAGTTCAGTTAGGAATTGTACATTTTTCGGTTTTAAAAATAAATGTAAATAAAATATATATATAAAGCTTCGATTAGCTTTTATTTCTTTAGAAAATCAGGAAAATAAACACATGTTTCTCTATCCAATCTGTATTGAATTGGATGAACTGTTTATATTTATCTCCAATGGCTGTTTCACAAAGATATAGTTTCGTTTGTTAACTTAGAAATATAACAAGTCTAAACATTTGTTTCAACATGACCCATGAATGTATTACATAAGACTACTTTGGAGTTAGTAGAATCAACCACGTATTCTTATAATTTGTACAGCTGTACGTACATACATACATATGTACATATCTGAAAATATTTAATATCAAATGATTTAATCAAGATCACCTGACCGACAGCTGAAATAGTCCATCTTTCAAATTACATATAGAAACTGAATAATATTCGTTTTCCAACTGTCTGACACCAATTTCATAACTAAGTTGCTACAATAACGACACCTAATTTTTTCTTTCCATATCGAATAATTTCTAAAGAACATAATTCACATCCTCTAGTATTGCTGTATATTGTTATAAACTACAAAAATGTTGATAATTTGAAATAGGGATTTTCATAGCAAGCAAAAAGTTGGAGGTTTTATTATATGCAATGCTACTACACACTACAGACAAGGACACCCCAAGTTAAAGTTATGCATCATTCTTGTAAGTTTTTAGCGTCTGCAATTGCTGACGTACATACAAAAATAGTGAAAATATATAAAGAATTAAGTATTGTGACACTCGTTTGTATGTAAAGATATCGAGGTATGTAATATTTCACTGGTATACGTAGTTTTATATACACATACATACTAAAACTCGTACTTACAGAAACTTGTCTCTCTCAGCAATAAGCACAATCAACCGCACATATTAAAATATATAACAAAGAATAGTATATGACACCCATAATCGATTGCTTTTTTCATTGAACTTTATACGGCACACCGATAACAAGGTCAAAAGTAATTGCATACTGCTCCTTTTGCTCATCTCTCGATAATTTATGTGGCGTATACGAAAGTGTGGCCGGTCAGTATGTGTTTATAAGTAATATGAACTTCTCTGCACATTAATTGTGCTATACAAATAGTACAGTGGAACAAAGTAAACTATTTTGGAAATGACTAAGAGATTGATCTTTTGAGCTTTTCGCACTTTTCTTTCAACAACGTGAAAGAAGGATTAATTATCTGACTTATACAACTTAATATAATGGATGACATGCGTACCGTCACGTCTGCAGTTTCTGAACGAGCCGCTGTACCCCAATCACGTCGATGTCATATGCCAACAGTATCGATATGATAAAAATCGTTTTTGCAGACAGATTATCCTATTTAAGATCGAAAACAAATGTCTGAAGCTATTTCACTCAAAATTTTGTTTCAATAAATTTATCTTTTTCGTTAATAAGGATGTCCAATCTTATCTGATTTGCAAATACTTTTTCTTTGTAGATTGAATCTAATTCTAAAATTAAATAAAACTTCAAAGGAAAAACATTATAATATACCACTACTCAATCAAGAATTTGATTTGAATTAAAAAAAAATTAATTTTTTCCCCTTAGCAGAAAAATGTGCATAAATCAATTTCTAATTAAAAAGAGTATTACCTGTCTCGTATTTATGCTTATTTAAATGATACTACTAGAAAAAAATTCTTTTTAAAATTTTTCATTGTGTATAGCGTTTTAAAATAAATCTATTTTTAATGCACTTATCAAGTTTAAGACCTGATTTTTAAACTTTTCAAAACAAATAAAATTCATATTATAATAAATAAATTTGTCTACATATGTATTTATATAATATCTATTAACCGTGTATTTCGAATATCCGTGCCGGTGCCGGTCCCACGAGGTTTAACTGTATGCACATATTTGGTGTACATAAAAACTTACATACATATACTATTGTAACATATAGAATTATTGTAAGATCGTTATGGAAAATTGTTTTCCATACTTGGATGGTATTTCAGCTGTCGACAAAAAGACAATAATATCTATAACTCTATAAACAAACTTCAAACATCGTTATTAAATTTAAAAAAGAGCGGTACTAACTTGTATATATGCTATGCTTTACACGTATAAAATATATGTATATGTACGTATGTAAGTATTTACGACATATACATACTATGATTGATATCCATATGCTTTGCTACTCATTTACTAAAGATTTTTATGAGTTTAACAGTTATGGTATTTTATGTAAATATTTATTAGATGTCAGCTCTTGAAAAATTTTTCAGAACAAAATCATCATACATGTTCTAAGAGATATTATGTATGTATGTATTCAATTCCATACAGAAATTTGTACGATTGTAAAAGTTAGTGAAATATTTTGATTTTTCAAGTGAAGAAATACGCACTTGTGGTAAAGTGGTATCTCAATAACAATTCTAACCAACCGTAGTTCAGATATAACAAAATTTATTAGCTCATACATTATAATAGTATTCCAGTCTGATAAATGAGTTTTTGATAATAAAATAGCTTTTATTGTTATTATTATTTTTACTATTATTATTATTTATTTATTTTTAATAATTAATTAACATGGAATTAATTTTAATTTTTAACGTAGTTTTCCTCAACTTTATAGTTTACAATTTATTAAATTTTTTTATTCACAATGTATTTAATTCCATGATCATCTGGGAATACTAATAAAAACGTTTTCGAGTTTAAAATTTATAGTAAAGCTATCAATGATATATTATTTCAAGAAAATAAACATAAATGCATCATATAGGAATATATTTTCCGTGATATTAAATGGAAAAAAGTTTTCTCGCAGAGCTATCAAAGCACTGAGCAGTCAATCTTTTCATTTTAGACATAAAATTTCATTGTTTTTAGCATAACATTTTTTCATTAATATCAATAAATAATTTTCAAATATATAAAGAACACTAAAAACCAACACGAGAGCAGGGACTGAAAAATGTTTTTAAACAAAATCTTTTCCCTGACGTATTTCGTTTGCTTGTGAATTTGTTTATTCCTAAGATTTTATGATTATTTTATTACATTTAATAAGGGGAGTAAAAAGGTTTTGGTTTTCCTAAAAACATTTTATTGCTCTTAATAGCAATAATATTGGCTGGAAATGTTGACAATAGCCAAATGAGTATTATTCATAAACAACTGCACAAACTAACTAACTATTTGTAAGCACTACTAATCACAGTGTTTTATCGCAATCGAAAAATAAATCATTCGATTACAATTAAAAGTTATATCTTTTGAAATAATATTTCATATATTATTACTTGTTCGATCCAAATGTTCGAACAGCCAACTGAAAAGAATCAATTACAAGAGATCAATTTTTAATAAACATAAACTAAAGAATATTATTATATTAAAATTTTCTATCTCTGGCTTGATAATGTGAACTATCGGTTATCGAAAGCGGAATGTATCACAACGATCTTGGCGTGGTGGGGTCAAAAATGAGCATGGGCTGTTTTTACCGAAAATAATATGTGGATTAAAAATGTATGTATAATTTTTCAAACAAATCAAACATTACTTGAGCAATAACAGATTCAATTAAAAATGTATACAAGTTTTTCTTTCATATCCCAATCACTATTCAAGTCCCCAAGTTAAGTTGTGCTTTGGACCGAATATTACACAAAAATGATGCGTTAAAGTTTGACATGAATAACAAATAGGTAAGAAATGAAGTGCAAAAAACTAAAGAAAATTTTGTAGACGCCCTTTATTTGTGAAAGATGAAAGTGGAATTCGTACACTTGCAGCCACTCTCAATTTACATTTGTTTTCTATCTTCACACCTCCTCTTCTTATAAATATTCATTTAAGCCCTCAGGCAGAAAAAGGACTTTTCTTGTTATTGGCATAATGCTCGAAATAATGGTATTCCTCAAACGTAAAAGTATTCTTTTTATGTTGGCTTTGTTTTCAATTCGTAATTCGTAGTTTTTACATCAAATATAATAATATTATTTTTAATTTTCTTTTATTACAATGGACTTCTTGCGTAAGGCGATTGTAATATAATTTTTTCATAAAGCAAATGTCCCGGAATTTTTAATAGGTTATGTAAAATATATGATTGATCTGTTGTTCAAAATTACCAAACATATTTCTTATTGTTCATTTCGTTCAAACTGTTTTTTAATGAATGCGGTCGAATTCGAACCAGCGCATGCTGTTTGGTTGAAAAAAATCACTTAAGTAAAATGGAATATTTTTAATTAGCTTGGAACGATTTCCGTTTAACCAAAAACCCGTTTGATTAAAACATACTTTCCTTGAAATAGCGCTGGCGTACGCGAAACAAACACGGAATAAAACCAACTTCTCACTTTTTCTGTCATGACAAATTTAAAGCAGCTGGAAATAGAATTTTATAAAATATGTGATAGCACATTTTCAGGATATAGAAAAATATTTCTACTACTTTTGAAGATGGTAAAACTTATCGCAAAGTCGAACTTGCCTTTAATTTATCGCACATATTTAGATTAAAGGAAAGTTGTAATAATGAAAATGTATTCATCCGGCCGATAAAATCTCACTTTAAGATAACATCAAGTTGCAATAATGGCAATTAATTTTATTTTTTTTAAATATCTATTTAAAGTTTGGGTATTTCTCCCATTTAGTTTGATTTTTTTTAAATTTTTTTATCCTAGAAAACATAGTTCATTATAACGACAGCATAATGTACATACATATGTTATACATATGTAGTTGTGCGATTTATATGTATGTAGCAAAGTCTACACGTGATAGAAATAAGCCTACAGCTGTTGGAATAATAGTGTTCTGGTTTTTTAGAAACATACCGGGTTATCCATTTCGTGGTTTCAAAAGTATAGGACTGGAATTCGACATCTGTCAAAATAAGTGGTTAAACTAAGTCATTAAATTCTGAGAATCCTCAAGTAATTGAAGAGAGGCCATTACATCCAAAAAAAGTCACTGTTTGGTGCGCTCTTTGGTCCGAAGGTGTGATTGGACCTTACTTCTTCGAAAACGACAATGGAACGACTGTCACCGTCAATTCGGAGTGTTATGGTCATATGATAACCGACTTTTTTTTTGCCTGCTATTGAAGAATACGACTTAGAGAATATGTGGTTTAAACAAGACGGTGCCACATGCCACACAACTCGAGCGAATATGGTTTTATTGCAAGAGACATTTCCTGGCGGCGTAATTTCTCGTCGTGGCGATATCAACTGGCCACCAAGATCATGCAATTTGACACCACTAGACTTTTTTTTGTGGGGCTACGCGAAAGACGGTGTTTATGCAGATAAACCTTTGACTCTTGAGAATTCGTCAAGTTATGGCTGAGATACCGCCCAATATGTGTGAAAAAGTGGTCAAAAATTACCTCAAAAGAATCAATGCTTGCAACACTTCGCGTGGTGGTCATTTACATGATGTATTGTTTCACACATAATGTCAACGTTCAAACTTTATAATAAAAAAGAAATATTATGAAAAAAAATATTTTATATGTGTTTTATTTACGTTTACTTTTGAACCGCAAAATGGATAACCCTATATTTCACGATAATTTTTCAGGAGTTTCACTTTAAAAACTTGTACTGGGCTATAGGTACTACACTTATATACGTACATATTTCAGAAGTTTTTGCACAGAAACACTCGTGCAGTTTTTAAATAATATATTTCGCCAGTTTCAAAGATCACGGTTTTACAGTTATACGACCCAAACAATTTTTTTTATTTTTTTTATTTTATTTTAATGATGTAAAGAATTTTTAGGGACTTAAAACAGGTAAAGCGCAACTTAATGTATTTACATACATATACTCATTTATACATACTTCTACATATCGTCATATGATATCAAAAGAATCCAAGTTGCGGCGGCAGAATTCAAAATCGACCTTTTGATTTTGCATTCCCACAATTCGTAGAAACATTCTCATCAAAGAGCTTAAGCTGAAAATATTTTGGGGAATTTTTCATAATAGTTCTCTACTTCTGTATGATATTAGATGACGATAAGTACTTATGTATGTATATTTATCTACGTACACAAGCATATGTACATATGTATGTACATATGATTCAACAATAGCATTTAACATTTAAATAATTTTAAAAAATTTTATTGTACTTACATATTAATAGGTATATATAATAAATCAACCAACGATTTTGGTACATAACAGGTATTGTTGAAGCAGAATCTAAAGGATTTGCCAGGAATTACGTATGAATGCATACATATTCTTGCATATGTATGCATACGTACACACAGAAGTGCGTATGGATGGGCTGATATATAAAAGCTCTTCGAAAACGTAAATATTATAAACGCTTGCAACCGACACGTGTACTCGAATGAGACTCTCGCATATAACTAAGCGCGAAATACAATGTGCATACACTTTTACGTAAACACATATTTCTGATACATACTTACATACATATAAAAACTTCTATAAAAATTTCCCAAAATTTTATCCCAAAACAAAGCTTTTTTTTGTTTATTCAGCTGCTGTTATAGCGGCATATATGCATCTAGTCAAAGCGCAAGCGTTTAATATCGTGTTACTGTTTGCTCCTTCGTATTATTTCATTAGTCAAGGACTTATAAGGTCTGTACATCTTAACAGTTGTTTTATCACCATCTCAATGTTGTCTATGGCATGTTATAAACGCAACTTCATGCATTGCCCTCTTAATTGAGCTTAACTACCGAAATGCGTTTACTTTAATTTAAATTATATATTCTGAAAATTCAATCTTGTCAATGTAATAATCAATTATTTTTTAATTTCTCGAACTGTCAATTCAATTTGTGTTTAACCTGCAATCCTCCCACATGATTCACCTGTAATAACCTAGAGTGCCTGCTTATGTTTCGATTCTTTAGGTTATTCCCCCACCAAGTATACCTAAATTACCCAACCTTCAATCAACTTCGGGCTAGTGAAGTAGTCAAAAAATAATTTCAATCAAATTGGTGGGAAGAACAAAGCAAATGTTGCATTAACTATATTTTGACATTTGACAAGGAACTAATATGTTTATATTTGTGAGTGACAATTACCGCTATGTGCGCGAGAACTTTCTTTACTTCGATGATTCTTTGTTATAGTGACGTTTTCAAGTTATGTGCTCTTTTTATCTTTTGTGATAGTGAAACTTTAATGCTAAGTGCGCTATAGCTTTTCTCATTTTTATTAATTACAATTTACGATGCCTAGGAAAGGACGACCTGATTTAGTTCGTCGCAATCAATCAAATGTGCGGAGAGCTACTTCAAGTGCTAACCGCACTTGGGAAAATTTTAATAATTGTAATTTTAAATATTGTAAGGCATTAAAATGCAGTGGATTAAGTTGTGCTGGAGTAAAAGTAAAATTGCCACTATTTTTACAGATTGTTTACGCTCTTTAGTTTCTTGGATTTTAAATGATTCTAAACACTTCTCGGCCAAACACCTGTTTCCAGATGACATCGTGTCGGTACACATTTTATACAGGACAATTGCATGTCCACATTCAAGGTGTTTTACCATAATATTTTTTTATAGTACTAATTTAATTAAATTAAGAATGTTTTTCCGATTCTAGCGGAAGTATATGTAGACAGGAAAAATACAAAAAAGAGGATGTCTTGATCCCGTGTATACCGATGATGCCAACGTTTACAATTTCAGGTACGTCTGACCTTTGCGATAACCATAAATAAATCGCAAGGCCAGTCGTTGGAAGTTTGCGGAATCAACTTGGAGTTCCCCTGTTTCGCGCATGGACAATTATACGTCACGCGTTCGGAGCCCTTTTGTTTGTTTTAAGTTTATTTTATACAAAAGTTTAGGTCTTTTATTTATCAATTGAGGCAGTAAGAAGTCTGCCGGGTCAGCTAGTGTTTTATATAAGTATGCATATAAACATACATACAATTGCCATACAAACGTAAGTTTATATTTTAATACCTAATCTTAAGGTTTTTTATAGGTTGTTGTTTACTAAGACTTTATTTGAATATCTCCCCATTATGATAAAACTTTATTTTTTGGCAATACAAACCGGTATTTAAGAATCGGAAGCGGTAAATAATTATACCGACATCAATACCGACACCGTTATTCGTTCTAGCCTCCAATGTTCATTTATTTCCATCTCTCGCTTAATAATTTTAACTACTCGTATTATTTGAGATTTTTCCCTGGTCACGAAAAAAAATTGACAGTTGTATGCCTCTAATATATAGATAGTACGACTATATTCATTTCTCAATAATTATAAGTACATACATAGTTTATGTTATGAGAAAAAAGATGAACATGCATACATACCTGTAACCTTTTTCAATATCCAGTTTTCGAATATTTTCAATTTTGAAATTCTATGTTACGATTCTAAAAATGAAGAAAAAAATCTTTAAGTGCCGGTTTCCAAGAAAATGCATTTTTTGTTTCAAAACTTTGATTTAATTTTGTATTACTTAAATAAACAAACGATCATTTTTAATTGTGTACTTACATAAATTGAATATGGTATGCATTGAATGTGCCAGGACTATTTTGAAACTAATTTTTATTTCAATGTGGATTTAAATAAACGCGATGTATGAAAATATGTTTAGATTTTACTTTATAAATTACTAGAGGTAATTAAATTTTTTTCTTTATATTTAAAATTCTGAGATGATATATTTTATCCACTTATAATATAATGCCCAAATTGAAATTCTTCAAGGCATAATAAATTGTGATTTTATATTATTGACAGATAGTTCGAATATAATTAAGAATTGAAATTGTTGTTCCAATATTTTAATGTATTTATATCATATGTAATTAGTTTCACAATGAGATATCTAAGTAGTGAACGTATTCTATACTATACGTACATATATGGGTGGATATCCCCTATTTAATTTCATGAAATCCATATATTTAAAATAACTCCGGGGTGCGAACCTAAGCTCCGGTTAAGCTCAATCCATAGCACTCGTATGTGCACATATATAAATAGTTTATCTTAGTCTATTTCGTATACATTATACTCCGAACTAGTTAATTTAGTTTCTTCAGTCACAAATATGTCCACTTTTTGTTCTTTTATATGATGTTCACTGTCATTAATTTGTTCTAGAAAAACGTCATTAGAGGTTTGTGGTTGCATAAAATTTAATGAATTGAATTCATTATTATCTGCAATTGTTACGACATCAGGACCATCTAAATTGCTCTCATAGATAGTCTGTTGATCTACATGAGAGTTAGTCACCACTTCTAATTCAGACGATGATGTTTCAATAATATTTTGATGATTTTCAATCAAATTCCCAATATTTGGAAAATTGTTATCAATTTCATTATCATCCGCTACGGTGTTGATATAGTGATACGATTCACTATCAATCTCAGCATTGGGGCTGATTCTACCATACTCTTCGGGGTTGTCATCAATGTCATTTATGGTATATACTTTGTGCACACTTCTGCTATGAACTCTACTCGCATGTCGCTGAAGCAAATGAATAAAGCTAAACTCTGCAGAACAATCTGCACATTTGAAGGGCTTTTCATTTGTGTGTATTCGCAAATGTACTTTTAAATTGCTTTTCTTAGCAAACGTTGCTTGACATATATTGCATAAATATTTTGACGCATTTTCAAAGTGTAACATTTTGTGATCTTTTAAGTGTGCGGTTTGTCTAAAGCTTTTTAGACACAAATCGCACTGATATGGTCGATAGTCATTATGAATACGCTGATGTGTTGTCAGGGCAGCAATTGTTCGAAAATTTTTATTACAGGAATCGCAATTATATGGCTTTTCATTTGTGTGAATCAGTATATGATTTTTAAAGGTATATAACGACTTGAATATTTTACCGCAATAGCCGCACTGATTTTTACTTGCATTGTCTTTTTGGGATCGCTTTTTAGTTTTTGACAAATCTGATTTCGAAGTATGATGCGTTTTAATGTGCGCATATAAATTGTCCCTTGTTTTGAAACTAAAAATATATAAAATTGATTAAATTACTAAGCAGATATATAATGTTTAATAGGCTTAGTATATATCAAAATATTTACTTATCTAATTTATTAACTTATACGTACATACATAGTCTTGATTGGAGTAGTTCCACTTCATAATATATATAGTGCATTGACCCAAATCAAAAAATTATTTCTAAGAAACTCTTATGGGCATAAGAAAATACCTTTTAAAATACATCTTAATTTTTAATTTAGTGTGTATTTATTTAGTGTGTGTGATACTTGGAACTATACGAGGTCCTTTTAAAAATAAAGTGATATTCAAGTTCTCGTGCTACATATATTAGATAGCCTTTTTATCTTGGCACACTCGTGTCGAGCATATGCTCACATTTTTAAGTATTTAGAATGTCTAGTTAGCTTGTGAAAGTCAAAAAATTAATTTGCGTCCCCAACGATTTTCTATTCTCGAAAAACATGGAAGCGTTGGCATCAAATTTCATAATGTACGTATAATTTTTGTGCTTTTATGAAAGAACAGCACAGATGGAATAAATTACAGAAAATAAGAAAATTTACGATTAGAAAGTATTATCCTAAAATAATATAAAATCAAATCAGCATCCTACTTTAAACAATTCGCTTTCTCTAATGATATATATATATATATATATATATATATATATATATATATATCAAAAACCAATCATATAAAATATCCAAAGTGATGCAATGATGATTGATTTTTTTAATTAAATCAAATAAATACTTAAAGAACAATATTTATACAGAACTTTTTATATTCTAAAGATGTTTTAAAAATTTTTTATGATTGATTTACATACTATATACTTGCACGACTCTATGGGTCTTCTTTTTATTAACTTTTTGCTGCATTACTTAGATAACTTAAATAGATACATATTTAGATTTGAATTAGTTTAAAATTAAAGATATATAATGAAAGATATAAAGTTGCAAATGTTTTATTAGGTCTAAATTACTAATATTTTAAAGTTTTATAATTTAAACGCTTTTAATTTATTTTTAAAAACCTTTTCTATTTTTTAAATTGTATGCCTAATCGAAATAAAACGTACATATATATTTGGTTTTAATATTTCAACCTTTTTGTTAATGAATGTGTTAAAAAAATATATTATTGCAAATAATACATAATTATTGCAATTTGAAATTGTGAAAAAGTAAGATCTACTAAATTTTTTGCACAGAGATTTTCTCAAAAAAGAGAAATTATTGTTGGTTAAATCCTATTATTTTTCAGCACCAGTTATAACAGAAAACATTTGCATGTGATTTAAAATCGCAGTATTTTAAAATAAAACCTTTCTTTTTATAATATTGAAGTCGTAAATACCTTTGTGAGCATATTGAGCATTTGTACTTTTTTTCATCGGAGTGTAGTTCCAAATGTCGTTTCAAGACATCAGCTCTCGAAAAACTAATATTGCAAAGGTCACATTTCCAACTTTTTTTTTCCAAGTGTACAGATTTTATGTGACGTTTAAGGTTATATAGCGCCCTGTAACTTCGATTACAATGAGGACACTGATGGATAGGTATTTCATTGTGTATTTCCTCATGACGTTTTAATCGAAAATGAGATGGAAAGGATTTGCAACACTGTACACATTGATATCGATCTACTCCGTGTTGTTTCACATGTGACCTGTATTCTTGGTTTCGAGTAAAAACTTCATTACATGTATAGCAAGTTAACTCCTTCTTATCTGTATATACAATTTTATCTTTCTGATCGGTTGAGTTGTCGCAACAACTGATTGTTGATGATTCAGACGAAGACAACAAATCAATCCTACAATACTCAGCGGGAATCGGATCATTTACTCCATTTGTCATATGATCACAACTATCGTCGCTGGTATTAGTAAAAATATCACTGCGTGCGCAAGATACCTCATTAATTTCCTTAACATTAACATAGTTACCTTCTGAATTCTCAGTTAGTACACAAAATTGTTCAACCTTTCTCTTATTCTTATCTGTAGTTTTTTTATGTAATTCTTCTTGTTTATTAAAGTTATCTTGATTTATTACAACTTTCGTTTCTTCATCTTTTGCTTAAATGAAATTTTAAAATTTATACTTTTCTATTTGCTTTTCGTTACTTTTAGCATTTGAGATTTTCTTACCACATTTTTCTTCCACCACAATTACAATGCTATCCTCCGAGTGTTGAGATAGATCAATTTGTTCGTAGCCTGATGACTCCTTACTAAAGACTCTGATTGACGTGCATTCTTCTTGTACATTGCTGTCTTGATCTTCCTGTCTTTTTCGTATTTCAGCCATTAAATGCTTCTGCGTACATTCACTTTGTTTTCTTAACCGATAACACAAATCTAAATTTTTATCACATTCCACGCATATTAACTTGGGAAGTATATCGCCAGGATATATCTATTTTTGAGAATGGAGAATTATTAGTTATACAATAGCTTTATTTTAGCTTCAAATTACTTTTACGTTTGCACAGATGAACATTTTATTAATAAGTTCAGTGTCATCATCCCTGATAATTTTTAAATTATTTAAGCCACCGCAAATTCTACATATGTTTAAATCCATTGCAACCAATAGTTTTTGGATTAATTCAAGTGAATTCAAGTATCTAGCGAGAGATCTACGCCAATTCAGTTGAGTAATTTCTTAGTTCAACAAGCAATGAGTTTAATATAAGATGGCAACGCAACCACGGATGGTATCTTTTTGCTCAACCATCGCTGGATACCTTACATGAATACTACCAGCCAAGGTATATCAATATTAATTCGCCTTGCTACCAGCATAAGTTGATAGTGCTAACGGCTTAATACGTCAGTTTCTATTAATAACTTTCATATTCTTAAGAACAATATAAAATAGATGATTTAAGCATTTGTATACATGTAAATTTGCATATCTGACCTACTCACTCCAGTGTTATTGATTACACAGTACTTATCTATCAAATACACCTCATCCTAACATATCAGTGAAAGTGTTTATTCTTCGGTTATTATTAAAAACTCCTTATACAATACATGTATGTATATGTACATACTTATGGTAGAAGAATGAACATATTTGTCAACATTGTTATTCTATATTGCTGTCAAGTTCTCGTTATGTTTGTATATGTCCCAACCGGCATATATGGAAATTTTAATAGAAATCGATTAATTTTTGATTCTTCTGCGCGACTAAAAAGCTAGAATATGTGCTTACTTGCTGATCATAAAAGATACTTTTGTCGGAAAATATAAGTGACTAACCGCGACTATTCTTAAAAAGTCGATAATGAATCATTTGAATCGCTTTCTGATCATTTATTAGT
>OY776280.1:382500-402500 GCA_963675445.1 Linnaemya vulpina | reverse complement strand
CACCCTGCATATCATTAGAATTTAAGTTCTTCGGTTCTAGCTCGGGTCTGCAGCTTTTCGCATTTTTGTCGTTACAGTCAGCAGTCGCAAGACAATCTTCTTGCTTTTCCTCATCCATAAGAGACAAAAGTTCATCATCCGACATATTTTGTTCATTGTGAAATTTCTCAAAAGACTTGTTTCCCTGTGTAACTTCTTTAAACTCCGAATTTATTTTTTCTAAAAACACCTTTAAGTTCTTTTCGGATTCATGAGCCGTTTTAACAAAATGATGCGCGACTTTTAATCGTGCTGTACATCTCGAACATATCGCTTTAGGCAAATTATCTTCATTGGCAATCTATAAAAAAATAATAATACAACTATTAAAATTCATGAAGTCAATTATACTTTGCCAAGTATCGGCCGTCGATGTGACCCAAACATATTTCGGCGATACTGTTAACCCGAATTTCGTTCCTTACTATGACTGACGGTACACAACTTATGCCTTCACATAAGAAGGGGTAACGTAGTTAACCACGAAAAATTCTTCAGAAGAACCGAAATCTTCTACACCTTATAATCTTTGTAGAAATTAACTATTGCGAGTTAGTCGCAAAACTCTAGAAAGAGAATAATCAATCAGTGGTCTGGCTGCACTCAAAATATATGAACATAATTACCCACCAGGCTTGATGTCGACTGACGCAGAGCTGCTATGAACAGTTGTTATCATTCCGGATGGGGGAAGTTTTAGCACCATAGCTAATGGTGGACAAGACCCTACGAGCAGTCTTCAGATTATTAGAAAAGATAGCGAAACTACTATATTTTCTCAAGACAAGATCGAATGTCCACCAGCATATAGTTTCGATGTCTCGATATATGCAGACGTTGTATATGCAAATGTCAGATGAGCTCAGAAGTGGGCACAAAATATGTATATATATATATATATATATATATATATATATATATATATATACATATATATACATATATATACATATATATATATATATATATATATATATATATGTATATGTATATATATATATATATATATATATATATAATATATATACATATATATATATATATATATATATATATATACATTTATATATATATATATATATATATATATATATACATTTATATATATATATATATATATATATATATATATATATATATAGATATACCTATATATATATATATAGATATACCTATATATATATATATATATATATATATATATATATATATATATATATAGATATACCTATATATATATATATATATATATATATATATATATATATAATTTATTTATATAAATATATATATATATATATATATATATATATATAATTTATTTATATAAATATATGTATATATATATATATATATATATATATTATTATTATTATTATTTATTTATTAGTAGTATTAATATACTTTGAGTATTACAATTTCATCTTATGTTCACAATATTAAATAATTTACTCTGTTTAACAATTTTTTATGAAAATAACAATTTTTTTTCTAAATAGATTAACATTGAGTTCATTCTTAATTTCATTTGGAATCATATTATATAAATTAAGTCCCTTGTAGAAAAGTGATTTCTGCATTGTATTAGTATCTGCACGCTGAAGTCTAAAATCACGAGAATTTCTTAGATAATATGGCTGTGTATCTCCTACATATCTGATTTGTTCAGTTAAATATTCTGGTGACCTATTTGTTTTCATTTTCTGGATGAAGAAAATTGTGTTTAGCTGTAACCTCTGCCTTATGTTAAGCCATTTTAAAGAATCTAGCATAGATCTTATTGGCGTGTATCTATTACATTTTAGTATTGAACGCATAGCCTTGTTTTGTAATTTCTGCAATCGTGTTATATGTTGGTCTGTACAGCATGTGAATATAATCGTTGATCCATATTCGAAATGTGGTTTAATTATCGTATTATATATATTTATTGCGGTTAATATTGTTACATTGTTTCTTATTCTTTTAAAAAACCCAATCTTTTTACCAATTTTCTTACAAATATATTCAATATGTTCTTTAAAATTTAATTCTTTATCAATAATGAAACCCAAGTATTTTATACTTTTCACTTTTTCTATTGTAACAGTATTGATTTCAATTGTAAAATTCGTGTTCATATTAATTTCCATAATTTTAGTTTTGTTTTCGTTAAGTTTTAATTTATTCATTTTAAGCCAGTTACTTATATTTAATATATCACTTTTTAGATTTTCGTAACACGTTAGTTCTGTTGTTGCTTCCGAAAAAATTAATGTATCATCTGCATACTGCACAATTTCGCATTTATCCAATATATTTTCCATGTCATTTATATATATAATAAAGAGAAGTGCTCCAAGTATGGATCCTTGTGGTACGCCAAAGTCATTTACTGCAGCGTTAGATATTTTGTTGTTAACATTTGTTTGTTGCCTGCGTTCAGTTAGATAAGATTGAAACCATTTTAGTTCTGTTCCTTCGATACCGTACTTTGACAATTTCTGTATTAATATATGTCTGTCTATAGTTTCAAATGCTCTCTTGAAGTCTAGGAATATTGCTAGTATTTTGTTTTCTTTCTGTTTAAACTTCCATCTATTTATAACATAATTTACTGCTGTTTCACATGAATAGTTTTTTCTAAAACCTGACTGGTATTTTGAAAGAATCTTATGATGTTCCATATATTCTTCCAATTGATTTTTAACTACCATTTCTATAATCTTTTCTAATGTCTTCATGGTGTTAATTGGCCTGAACTCGTCACAGCTTGTTGTATTATTAATTTTTTCAATTGGAAATACCATTGACTCTTTCCATTTGTTGGGAAATACGCCTGTTTGTAATGACTTATTTACTATGCTTAATACTATATCGCCAGTTATATTCCAATTGTCTAGTATTAACTTACTTGATATTTTTTTATAGTCAGGTTTTTTCTTTATGTTGTTAATAATATATTTAACTTCTTCTAGATTTATCGTACGAAACTTAAATTTATAATTCATCGCAGGTATTCTGTTTATATATTGCACGTCATCTATAGAGCATCTTATGTCTTTAATACTGTCTATGAAGTACTTATTGAAATTTTCAGCTATTTCTAATGTATCTTCGTATTCTATATTTTTAAATCTAACAGTTTTAATCACAGAGTTAGGTTTTTTTAAGACTAGTTGTTTGATTTTTGTCCACATTTCTCTTTGGTTCTTAGCATTATTTATGTTATTTTGAATGTATATACTTCTTTCTTTCTCAATCTTTGATTTATATATATTTCTTATTATTTTATATTCATTCCATGCATTTCTCGAATTTACAGATATTGCAGCTTGGTATTTAAAAATTTTCTGTCTTTTTAAGATTCTGAGTTCGTTATTAAACCATATATTGTTGCATCTTTCATTTATCTTTTTTGTTATAGTAAAGTTTCTAATTGTGGTTTCTATTGATTGTTCAAATAAGTCTACACTATTGTTTAAATCATTAGTTCTTTGGTTTACATTGTTGATTTCATTATTTTCTAATATTGCACTTAGTTCATTGCTAAATCTGTTTTTATTGTATTTAAAGATGCTTACTTCTCTAGAGTTATTAAATTTCTTAATGCGCTCACATTCTATCAGAATGTCAATACAAGTATGGTCAGATATTTGATTATTTGTATTGTTTTTATATATATATATATATATATCGATGTATATACATTCATTTACGCAACTCTACTCGTGTGCCGACTGTATCCCATTTCTGAATGGTACGCAATAATGCATTACTGACAGTTTTGTATATTTCTGACTGATGTGAGCGAAAGATTGCATATCAACCAAGTATGAGCACAAAAAGAAATTCCGTACTTGGGTATTCATGATTTTGGGAAAGAAATTTAATTGTCTCACATCTTGCCTATTGTTAACAAATAATCTGATATTTACTGTCTGTAATAAATCCTCAGCTAATGCAATTGAAAAGAGCATGAACGTGGATAATTTTAAATATAAATCGGGCACATTTTCTGTTGCCTTTGTGACAGCACCAGATGAAGTGATTGCCAAAAAATTGGCCAAGGGTTTGGTTGAACAAAATTTGGCAGGTTGTGTAAATATAGTTCCAAATATACAGTCAATATATATTTGGGAGGGAAAATTAAATGAAGACAACGAATATTTAATGGTGATAAAAACGCGTACGAATCGTTTGGAAGAGTTATCAAAGTGGGTGCGTGACAATCATCCTTACAGTGTTGCAGAAGTCATAACAACGCCAATAGAACAAGGAAATGCTCCATATATGAAATGGTTATGCGAATCGGTGCCAGATAAATCCAATGAAAAATTTTAAAGCTGTGTTTGAATTTGCATTATGCATAAGTAGATATGTACGTTTATGTTAATAATTGTACATACATACATACATAGTTCAAAACATAAGAGCACGTGGCCGAAATAAAATCTTTAACATATATACATAGTTGAGGATACCTTTCCGGATAGTAAAATTTACCTCCAAATACTCTTGTTCTTTTATTTACACTAAAATTCTTTATTCTTTTATGTACACTAAAAAATAAATTTTTAGACAAGGGTCCATTATTACAACATCAAAATAATAATTTTGTCTTTAATACGTACGATTCATTCATTACCCCCATAAGTTTCCTTTGACCCGAATTAAGCTTTATTTACTACCAACGGTCCAATACATATGTATTATGATTTGTTGAATCAGGAACATATCGTAAGAAATTATTGTAGTATTATGAGCTCCAAAAAACTTATTTTTCTTTTCTCTTATATTCTCAGTCTGGTTATATATTTTGTCGATATGAGCATCGAGAAATTTTTTCTTGAGGACCAGTTGTGTAAAGAATCGGTGCCCTAGACGTAGCGAGGGATGTTTTTTTTGTTGTTATTATGCAAAGCATTGGTTGGGTAGGAAGGATTATTAGTTATAAGGATTTGCAGTGGTACAGAGGTAGTGATAAGATCGATTTTTGTTAAATTTTAGTGCGACGAATATCTACATATTTTATTGCACCACTCTAACAATAAGGCCGTAAGAGGTAGGCACTGCACGTACATACATACATATATACTTACTTATACAGTTTTTTCACAACGATATAAGAACCTTTATATGGCACCCGTATTACTCCAATAAATCAATATGTCTTGTAAATTCGTAAAAGGTTTTTCCGAAAATGCCGGGTTGGAACATTTATGTCAATAAAAACTGTTGTCTGTATGTATTTTGATACCTGTTACACCAGCACAATCGTTTTCATATTGAAAGTCTCATTTAATCAGAAATATTTTTATTTCATATAACTCACAAGGTATAGGTGCACAGAAGCCGACGGTGTCTTGGCTATAAGTTGGCGTGTTAACTACGAATAATTCCTCACAAGAACCGTAATCTAACGTGTGGAAATTAACTAGTCTAGTGAAACGCAAAACTCCCAAAAGACTACGCGATTAATGGCCTCGCTGCTTTGCGGCTAAGTAGATATTAATTAAGATGTAAGACGCAAAAGGAAGCGTACTAGTACAGGTTATGGCCGTGGTACGCCCCTAATAATTTTAAAGTAAATGTCATACGGCAGCACTAGTTTTGTACAATCAATGTTGTAATAGAATCAAAAAATATTGAAACTGAAGATATTTAAATGTTTACCTGCAAACGAGTAGTATACTCGAATTTTTCCAACATCACCTTATCACTTGTTAAATCACAACTTTGATCATTTTGCATACAAACACGACATACGTTAATATTAAAAATTGAATTCATTTCAAACACAATCAATCGAAGTATGTATGCTCGAAAATTATTTATAGTAATAGAACGGCATAAACACTGTGAAACAAGCGGAATGGAGAACTGTCAATATTGTATTCTGCCAATTTTATTGATTTAAGAAATTACTTGTTTACATTTTAAATAATGCTATCTGCAAGAAAATTGCGAGAATACTGCCGTACCTGCCTGATCAAATTGGAAATAACTAATGAAAATAGTGCTTCAAAATCAATTCCAATTAATGAGTTTCCTGATCTCGAACATTTAATAAAAGTCTGTCTCTCTAAAGAGACTCTAGGTGGTGATAGTTTGTGTTTTTATGCTCCATTTTTGTGTCGCTCCTGTTTTGATAAGTGGTTCGAGTTTGTGGAACTCTATCAAACTGCCATTAATGCAGATGAAACTATGAGGAGAGCATTGCAAAAAGAAGATCTGAAAACGGGAAACAAAAGTGAAGAAGAAATCGAGATGAGCAAATATTTCATTCATAATGAAACCCTTTTGGATATAAACGAAGTAGACAGATATGAAACTGATTCTCATCTTTCTGCCAGTGACCATTCAAACAACCCAATAAATATTAACTATAAAGCTTTGACGTCGGATTATAAAGGACAACTGAAGAGTCAAAATGAACATGATGTTTTTAATTCAACGCGATTAATTACACAAGATGAAGAATACGATTGCAGCTCGTCCGATAATATATGTGAAGATGTGAGTTTGAGATCAGAAGTGAATAAAAGAAGAGCTTATGTAAAAAACATGCAGAAGAGTAGAATGATAAGATCTTTCTATGCATTGAAGAAGACTTGCAAAACAAGACATAACATAATCAATACTTCCGATAATAATTTATCTTTAAATAAACGATCTGATAAAGTAAATTCCAAAGATAAAGCAAAAAAGAAAGTTCGTTACCAATGCGATCAATGCACAAAGTATTTTTGGGAGAAAAACAAGTACGATGGGCACATGAAACAAGTGCATGAAGGAATTAGACGACCCTATAAATGTGAACAATGTGATAAGGCATATAATTTGTATAAAACTCTTATGCAGCATAAACGAGAATCACATTGTGGAAATTCGCAAGAAGTATTTAAATGCAATCAATGTAATAAAAATTTTAAAACTGGAGTAATCCTAAAACAACATTTAAATAATAAACATTCTGATCAGAAAGAGGCTATGCGTTCGATTTGTGAACAATGCGGTTTTATTGCCGCACATCAGTATTCTTTGTCGCGGCATATAATAAACAAACATACGGAAGCAAATCAAATCAAGTGCGATATGTGTCCAAAAGTTTTTAAAACACAATATTCACTTAAGTATCACCTTATGGGAAATCACAATCCATCAAATATCAAACCATTCAAATGTCCTGAATGTCAAATAGGATTTACACGAAAAACCCTACTTAATCAACATAAGCGAACACATATAAAATATAACGAACGTATCAAATGCGATTTTGAAGGTTGCGAGGTACGATTCGTTAAACATGGCGATAAGACTCATCACATGCGCTTGGTGCATCTCAAGGTAAAGCAGCATGTTTGCGACTTCTGTGGGGAAGCGTTTGGTGCAATGCAAACATTACGCCATCACCGATTCATACACACTGGCGAAAAGCCTTATAAGTGTAATGTTTGTGGACAAGGGTTTCGTCAGCGGACCGCAATGAAAACTCATCGGAAAACGCACTTGGGAAAAGAAAATGAAAAGCAGGATTTGATTAACAATTTACCAGAAATCAACTTAAGCTTATTAAATAATTTAAGTTCTTAATACCATTATATAGCAAAATATATATTGTACGTAATTACTTTTGATTTTAATTCCAATTTTACAATAATAGCTATTGTTCCTATTTTGGCTTATAATTGGATTCGAAAGAAACTGGCTGCGAACTAGAATACTTGTTTAATATAATAGAATAATATTCAATTGCATTTGTTCGTCATTCATCTTGGTAACAATATTCAGTTATCAACGACGAAGGATGCTAAAATGAGTACAAACGAAAGACAAATTACCCTACCATGTATTTAGACACTACAAGGTATTAAAAGTGAAATTTTAACTATGAATTATATTCATAATCAGAAGTTAGTTTGGAAAACAAAGTAATATTACCCATTTTAATTCGGAAACCGTTAATGCTTATCGTATTCAATTCTGACATATATTTGTAATTCTAAATATAGGAATGCTTCAGAAATATCAATATATAATATCACCTCAAAAAAATATATATAATATTCAGTGAGTAATATTACACATTTTAATTCTGACAAATATTTATAAATATAAAAACGCTACAGAAATATCTATGTAAACATAATATTCTCCCTTATACTGTAACTATTTGTCAATATCACCTCAAGATAATATCAAATATTAGACACTTCTGTAGTTATTTTTTCGGAAATTGAAATTTGACATCTTTCTATGTTCCAGATCTTTCAAAGTAGTCATACTCTAGACTAGTTAAGTGTCCTACTTTCCGATTAAGACGTAGCTAAGGTATATAAGTTGTATTGGAAGCCGGTGTTCAAACTCAGACGTACGTATAGAAAACAGGCTGCAATACTTTGCAGTGATGACGGTTTGAGGTATATATAACTCTCTCACATAATATAAGAACTGCTGAAACAAAAGTTTCACCATGTGGACCACGACTAGTAGTCTATATTTTACACCGTATGTTGTAAAACTCTTTGGTATGACAATAAATAAATAAGTACCCAGTACTTAGTACCCAGTAAATCTTCTTACATCAGTGAATCAAATATAGACTTTGTTGAATTCCACATTGTTCCTCAACTTTTTTACTTCATTTTTTACATTTGTACTCAAGGCACATCTATACTAGGTATACTCAATTTGCAACACTGCAGAAAATATATGTAGTGGATTCACCTTGATATGTATCAAGGCACATCTATACTAGGTATACTCAATTTGCAACACTGCAGAAAATATATGTAGTGGATTCGCCTTGATATGTATTTTGTTTGTGTAAAAAATGTTCGTTTGTCAAATGGACTTGACAAGTAAGACATAAGAAAAATGGCGATACAGAAGAAAAAGCAACACAGACACCAACAGACGCTAAATGGGAAAAATGTAAAGTGTTTATTTCAAGGTGTTTATTTATAAAATGTTTGTGCAGAAGTATGAAATTATTATTTACATATTCATTGCTGGATGGAATTGGTGCTTATAAGGGTAAGCTTTTGTAAATACATATAATAATATAAAATATATAAAAGTTCAATTTAATTAGTTCTGTCGAAGTTGATTCTGCAAGTTGACTGGACTAAGGTTCACATATTTCCTGCTCTTATGAAAGAATCGGAATTTTGTATCTACAATTGCTATAAATATTTATACAGCACCTATAGCCAATCAAGCTATAAATATTGTAAGAAGGCTAACCAAATCTACTGAAATCCATAATAATGGTGTACGTCCGCGGCAGCCTATAAAAAATTTTATTCAAAGAGAACAAGAACCCAGAATATGAGAACAACGGTGAATATAACTTATATTTATATTACAGTTTACGAAATATTTGTTTCTTGTTATTCTACATATATGAATTCATTACGTGTTAACAACATGGATACCGCATCTTTCGGCGCTTGGGACAACGATCCCTCTCCCTTAAAGAATTTGCACTTGCACAAACACGTATTGTTTTATAAATTCAGAAAATATACTTAAATAAAAACTATTGCTTTTAATAATAATAAGCAAATCAATTATATATTATATATATATATATATATATATATATATATATATATATATATATATATAACTCTTGTTTCCTTAGCAATTTTCACAAAATTAATTTTTGTTCTTGAACTCTTCACAAATTTTCTTTTTGGCGCAAAGACTAAAAAGATTTTGACAAACGAGTTCAAGGCGAACTGTATCAGCTGTTCGCCATTTTGCATATTAAGGTCACCTAGTATAGATGCGCCTTGATATACACTATGCGTTTGTAAACAAATGGCAATGTTTTCGCAAAAAATGGACTAGTTGTAGCTAACATTTAAATCGGTTGTAATGATACTAACAAAAAATAATGCAAACGAAAGGTGTCGGACATGTTTGCGCAAACTATTAAAAGATGAAGAAAAATCTTGTGAAGTGGAGGATGCTCTTACGTCGTTTCAAAGCAATTATGTCGACATCAACTCAAATAAAGAGCTACAAGAGTTGCTCGAAAGGCACTTGTCCACACGGTGTCAAGCGGATTTTCACAAAAATCAGCTATATCCCCAGTGTGTATGCATGGAATGTTTGAAGCACCTGAAAACGCTTGACGTATTTACAAATAAAGCAATTGAAAGCGCCGAGAAGCTTTACAGAATATTCAGCGGAGATTGCAATATATTCAAAATAGAATTGGATGATGATGGCCACGAATGTAAAGTTGAAGTAGAGGAACATTCAAACAACGGTTCCAAAGATAATTTATTTAACTTATTTGTAAGTAAATTTTATGCTATTAAATAAATTGTAAACACTTTTCAAAGTTATGTACAAATACCTATAACATTGATGAGATCAGTTCTTTATTAGTGCCACCATGCTTCTTAATTATAATAAAAACCTCTGGATATATTAATTGAAATAGTGTCACTTTTCTATTGGTAGTGTACATCAAAATTAGTTAATATGATTCCATAATATGTATAGAACATACGGCTATGCCACATACTTAATAATACATGTTGGAGAAGATTTTATAGTATGCGTTATATTAAAAAGGCAATTAATCAATCAGCTGCGGTGTCGCGTCCACATGAATTCATATTGGTATCGTAGTTCTGTAAAAAAACTATTTTTATAAATATTTTCCAAACCTTATTATTAAACATTCTATTAACTTTAATATACGCGAATGGGAATATGATATTGTTTTTCATTGAAAACATTTTCGAAATTTATGTTCTAAATATTAATAAGACCCTATTAAATGTCTTTATATTTCACATATATCATTCACATTCGCGAATATTGAAATTTGACATTCACTATTATAACTCTTCTAAACTCTCTTAATTTCCCATAAACTACAAGATGAGCGATGAAAATAGTTGCAAATACGCAGCAGCAACTTTTAAAACAAGAAAGTTATTTTAATTAAAATTACGTAAAGTAATAATACCTAATGTCTTAAATAGCTTTTATTATCTGGAACAGAAATATTACCTTCATTTTGAATATTTCCACCTTTGGAATTACTATACTGATAAAAAATATTTCAATTTTCATACTGTAATGGAATTCCTACGATATTTTATGGTCATTTCTTCATATCCTTGTGATAAATAAGTAGCAGGACTATTTCTAAACTACAACTGAAAGTTGGAAAATATATGATTTGAAAAGTAACAAAGTAAAATGCACATTAATACCGTAAAAACAACAGGAAAGTAATATGCATATCTAAAATTTCACAAAGCCTGTAAATATCCTCCAGTTCATAAATAAATTCCTACATATGCAAATTTTAATTTCCGGAAACTACATGTAGGTTTATATTTTTTGAGTACTTTTTAATACTTTGAAATTATATTTCTTTGTTATATATATAATAAAGTAAGAATAAAGGCTAAATATAATTCAAATATACAATATATCATTTTAATATCGTTATAAATTAATTTTATTACTTTTTGTATACGTTTTGGTTAAGTAAACTTTTTGTTCTGGCAACAATGAGATTATAACATTTCACAATGTTTGTTCTACATTATTTCCGATATTTTGAATTTTCCTGGCTTGTTCAGCAAATCGTTTGTGTATATTAAATTGCATGATTTAAAAAAAAAATTCCAAAACTGTTCGTTATTACTAGGGAGATATGTATGCGTTCATAATGTATATACATACATATACATATGTGCACTATCCTTCACTAAGTGCTAAGGATAGTGCTAAGTTTTAGGTAAATGAAAAATACAATTTGCTTTAAACATTTGGGCGTATTTTCATAAAAAATAAAGTGAACTTTCAAATAAATTTTATATAAAAAATATTGTAAACGGCTGTTGGTGTTTGAATAATAAAAATATGTTACAATTACTTTTATTTTAGCTAAAGGATTCGTTGATGGAGACTGAAGCAATTATTCTAGATAACACTGATACTACTGACGATTTTAATAATATGGACCCTGATCCTTTCCAAAATACACAAAAACATGATTCCGTAGTGAAGCCAAGAGGACGAAGAGGTAAAATTAAAAGCGGATATATCTCGGGTAGTAAATCAAACATTAGAAAATCAAAAAGAAATAGCCGTTTAGGAAATAATTCAAGAAAAAAAGTCGAATCGACATTGCAGAATAAAAATAAAACAGGGCAAGCAAAAAATGAGGTTTTTGATAATGCCCTCGATTTTCAAGATAATTCGTTTCAAGAGCCAGATTGTAATTTGTCTGATAATGAAGTATTAAGTAAGATGACTGTACATTCCGATGGAGGAGTAAAGGAAAAAAAAGAAAGACAGTTAAGTAATGCTAATTTGGAAAATAATTTTCTCTTTTCCAATAACACCGAATCCGTGGACCCTAAGGAACACAGTAGGGATAGTTTAAAAGAAGGTTAGTCGTTTCATATAATAACTAAGAACAGAAATAACTTTAAAAACATCTAGAAATTATAAAATCTGAACTAGATTGGGAAGCTGCAGAAATATCAACCGAGAGCGAGTTTGATGATAATACAGAAATCTTGCAAAATTCAATTAACGTTGCAAAGAAAAAGCGGCATTATATAATAAACAGTGGTCGAAAAAAAGGTTTAGCAAACAGATACAAATGCGATCAATGTCAGCATAAATTTGGGCACAAACTAACACTTGAAGCGCACGTCCGGAAAGTGCACGAAGGCCAAAAAAAAGCATTTAAATGCCAACTTTGTGAAAAAGCATATTCATTTATAGGTGGATTGTCCACACACATAAGAGACGTTCACGAAAGAAAGCAAGACTCGTATGACTGCAGTGTGGCTGGTTGTGATAAAAAGTATAGCAACTTTATAACGTTACAACGTCATGTGCGATTCAAACATCTAAATATGGAAACGCCACACCAGTACGTCTGTGAACAATGTGGAGCTACATTTAAACAAAGTTCTAATTTACGTTATCACATGAAAACTCGCCATCCAACTGACGAAGATTTAAAGCGAAAAGAACTCTTACCTAAAGATCGATTAGAATGCGAAGAATGTAAAAAGTCCTTTCATTCTCAATATACACTTAAATATCACAAACTGCGAGTGCATGCTGATGAAAAGAAGTTCGAGTGTAAAATTTGTGGTCGTCGAGTGGCAAAACAATTTATGTTGGACTCCCATATGTTAGTGCATTCTGATCAAAAAATGGCATGTAAATTTTGCGGTAGAGAATTTGTACGTAAATATCAGGTGGAAGCTCATATTAGAGCTGTACACCAAAAGCTGAAACCTTTTCAGTGTCCACATTGCAATGAAAGTTTTGCGTCACGGAAAACATTGCGACATCACATATATATACATACTGGTGAAAAGCCATACGTGTGTGACGTATGTGGACAGGCCTATCGCCAACCAACATGTTTGAAAAATCATCGGAAAATTCATAGCAAGCTTTGTTCAAGTAATGCCACCACATCTCTGGGACCTAATCGCAGTATTGTTAATAATTATGTAAAAAACGAAGACCCATTGCCTGCTGAGAATATGTCTTAATATAATCACATAAATAGACTATATATATATATATATATATATATATATATATATATATATATATAAACGTAATATAAACTATACATAAAACTTTTCTGTAAACATCTGACTTAAATTTTATATAAAACTATCCATCCTTAGTTAAAAAAAAGGTATAAAAAAATGTAAATATTACAGAAGTGGTGTTCCAAAGTATATTAAATATAATGAGGCGATTGTGGATGGCAAACAAAAGTTAACTGGGTGAAAATGATTTTACGGATGCAACCGAGTACTTAGATTTCTTACCGGATTTTCAGTTACCGGTTAGCAACGCAAATGAACTTCGATCACTTTTCATAGTACACCCATTATGTATTACGTCTGCATGTATATTTTTCGGGCTTTAATAATAAATAACATTAAGAAACATATTGTGGACGATAATATAAATTACAATCAATTATATTATGATGTGCAAGTAGTATCATCATGTAAAAGTATCATTGCCACTTTTTTTAAATCGTAAAGGCTGTGTCAGTTTCACTGCTTCCATTTCTTCGTCAATATACTTATCTAAATCTTGCAGTGGTTTATAATACATATGGACCAATTGTGAACCAGCCATCATTGAGAGTAGAGCGCTCGTCATAAACTTAAGGTATTGGCCCCACGACACCCCAGCAGGCATATCGATAATGTTAATTATATAAATTTAAGAAGATTAAGATCTTTCTCCAGCACTTTGTTGGCATATCTTCTCATCGACGTAGTTTTTGGCTTGACGTTTTTTGAAAGTTCGATCTAAAATATTTTTAGGATAAATAACCGTTTTACTTTAAAATTTCTATTCTTCATACAAAAATTGGTTTCTCCAACTGTCCAGTTGACCATGGAGTATTCCAGCGCAGCGCCCAAGCAAAAAAATAAAGGAAGAAAGCGATAAAGGCCGAACCGTTTTTTGCCTGGTATTAAATTCAAGATACGTTTAATTGCAAAATTATACGCCTTCATATCTGAAATATTTCGAAACCAAAATTATGTACACATGTTAAGCATTCTATTACGTACACTAGACAAAATTTTAATATAGAATCCCTATGCAAAACTAGAATTACAACACCAAGAAAATGCTCCTACGTTTTCTGTGGTTCCTACCAAGGCACAACTTTACTAGGTATACTCAATTTGCAACCCTGCAGAAAATATATGTAGTGGATTCGCCTTGGGATGTATTTTGTTTGTGTAAAAAATTTTCGCTTGTCAAATGGACTTGACAAGTAAAACATAAGAAAAGTGGCGATACAGCAGAAAAAACAACAGACACCAATAGACGCTAAATGAGAAAAATCTAAAGTGTTTATTTCAAGGTGTTTATTTATAAAATGTTTGTGCAGAAGTATGAAATTATTATTTACATATTCATTGCTGGATGGAATTGGTGCTTATAAGGGTAAGCTTTTGTAAATACATATAATAATATTAAAAGTTCAATTTAATTAGTTCTGTCGGAGTTGATTCTGCAAGTTGACTAGACTAAGGTTCACATATTTCCTGCTCTTATGAAGTATAGATGCGCCTTGGTTCCTACGTATGTTATATATGTATATGTATATACATATATTTATTCAACTATACAAAAGTTTCTCACCTTTGCGTTGTGAAGATACATCTGTAGGTGTTTCTAAACGGAGAGTTGTACAATCTACAGATATATAAGGTGCCCAAGCTTTTTCAACTTTATATCAATCAACTAAGGCATTTGGGTTATGTAATTGATCTCTATGTAGACTATACAATTTCATATAGTTTAGAATAAATTGCTTTATAGTTAGTAGAATAAGATATTATTAATATTCCCATACATGATGCTATTATATACCAATTGGTCTCTGTTGTTTAACCTGCCATGTTCTGCTTATTTTGTATCAACCAAGGCACATCTATAGATGCGCCTTGGTACCAACATGCACACAAACAACATGGCTAATTTGTCGTAAACATTTTTTTCCGTGAATAATATACAAAAACAGGTGCCATATCTCTCACGTTTTCCTGTGGTGGTTCACAATTTGTAATAATTTATGCCTTTGTACCTAGGATATAACTACCACATTGCCTTACAACCATGGTGGAATTATGAGTTGTCCTCGCCACGGGAGCATTCAAAACAACTAAAACGATAGTGCTGTCATAATATTATTACTAACATTTATATGGTTAGTGTGAACAACCCTCAAAGCTCTTTCAAACTTCGATCAGCTGATATGATAACACATTTGATATGAACCAAGGCGCAAGCACTAGTGAATTCGCCTTGATATGCTTAATACTTTTTTTGCGGCGGCATTTTCATGTTATAAAAACGTACTTGCTTTACCTCCAAGCACATTAACTGCAATGTAACCGTAAATAATGAAAATGTCTCTCTATGAATTATTCCTTCTTATTTATTTAAATAGTTCTGAATATATTATAAATATGCGAACACAACGAGACACAGTTGAATTAAAATTTATTGTTACTAATTTTGTGATGCAATTATTAAATTTTCAAAAATAATTGCACATACATACATGGATATCTATATATATGGATATATATATATATATATATATATATATATATACATATATATATATATATATATAAGGATATATATATATATATATATATATATATATCTATATATCTATATATATATATATATATATATATATATATATATATCTATATATCTATATATATATATATATATATATATATATATATACATATATAAAACTATATACAAACATATATATATATATATATATATATATATATATATATATCTATATATATATATCTATATATATATATATATATATATATATATATATATATAAAACTATATACAAACATATATATATATATATATATATGTATATGTATATATCGCTCGTTTGATTGCATTATATTGATAATAATGTCATAACTAAAAAAACCGTTTTTGCAAAAAACGCTTTGAAGTTTTACATCAAATAACAGTATATAATATACTTTAATAAAATCTGTACACAATAACAAGAAGGATATCTAGGATAAATCAGCATTATTAGCTTAAAAAATGCGTTATATATATATATATATATATATATATATATATATATATATATATTTATATTTATATATTTATCATTACACTAACAATATGATCCAATAACACTTATAGACATTGAATCCGATACAGGTTCTGGCGCAGAAATGGGTTTCCAATACCATGAATTATAGCTTACTGCAATTGAAACGTTAATATATAAAAATATTGAATTTTACTAATACATACTATGTTTATAATATGAGATCTTTTTCGAGACTCTGGTTACTTCCTACATTTTTATTTGTACATAGAGAGAACATATTAAAAATTTTTACTGACTTCTTTTTTATAATGCTATGATGCATATTTCTTTTAGTGCAGCTTGTTACTTCTCCTCATATTTTCAATTAATAAAGTTTAAAGGAACAGAATTCATGAAAAGACTCATCTTTCAAATAAATTATAACTAACGAAAAGCTTTACATTATACTTACACACATATGACTGTGGTAATCGCATCGATAATGTTCGACATCGATGTCGACACTCAACAGTAGGCCTCAATATAATAAATCGCGTACCTAAGGATTGCTGAATATAAACGTTAGGACATTCAGTATTTGGTAAGGTGTATGACTGTGCTTGCGGGGTGTCTATAGCCATATACTTTTCCAATGCCAGACTATTTGGTAATGTTGGAGGTCGAGCTACGACCTTACGTAGAAGACGTGCTGGGAGCATGCGATTGCATCGCCATAAATTATGGGTTTCTCTTTTAACAGTTTCATTAAATTGCCTAAAAAGCTCATCAAGATTCGTAATAGCATGATTAGTGGAATATACTCGGTACGCATCTCGTTCAAAAATGTCTTGATTGTTTGAATACATATTGTAAACATCCTGGAGTTCAATGGGATCATGCCTAATCTATATTTCAAATTATGCAACACAATTCAATTTATGTTTGTATATAACTGCTTCTTACCTTGAATAAAAAAGGCACATAAATTCTTGGTACTATTTTAATTATATTTGTTTCTCCTTCATTTTCGCTACTAGTACTTTTATTTTCAAATGATACTGACAGATCGATTACAGACTTCACATCCAAGCAAGGGGAACAATTAACATCATCTACTTGGAAAAAAGGATTTCCCATTAGGCAGGATTCATCGTATAGTTCAGTAAGACGAGGAAATAGTTCAATCAATGGTAAAGTCATATGACGCCATATACGCATTCCAGGATATACCATTGACCTTACGCTTCTTTCCGCTGCAGACGTTGAAGGTTCATGCTGGTACATAGATATGCAAAGAACCGCTAACAATACATAAAATAACCAATACATAATTTGTTGCCTACGATGTAATATGTGATTGAGTAACTCTATTTTTAAATAAGTCACAAGAGAAAAATTCAGATATCCAGACGTTTCAGGAGATGTGGTTAGTGAGAGTTCCGTTAAATTATTTTTGCCTTCTTGAAAGTACTGAAAAAGCACAAAGTTGTCAAAAGCAAGTGGCCGTAGGTCATACAATTTGTCCGCTTTAGAACGAAAATGTTTCAGCGCAGTAGTGTACTTGGACAACACTTGAATCTTACTAAGTTGCGGACCGTAGGTAATATCAATTTTATCCATTTTTGGATAATTTAGTTCTGGAGATTTTCAAGAATTTTAGTTGAATTGGAATATTTGTACTTTTGTATTTCGTTACCAAAGTTGTTCCGTTGCTATTTCGCATTATTCTTATAAATTCTTAATAATGTATATATGTATATCATTATGTATGTATATATTTACTTCTTTATTATTGGCACTTAAATTTTTTATCGTTATATGCTATTGGAATAGTAGATTTCGAACATTTCCTTTATGTTCATAACTATCTTAGATATAAGCTGTGGTAACTTGTCATACGATTCTTTTTATTACTTTATATTTACTTATTAATTTTGGAATATAGCAACGAGTAGTCAATAAAAAAAACAGCCTCCGACTAACCCATTGTTTTGATCACTCTTTTCATTGCAATTGTACTATGACTCAATTGAATATAAAGCAGATGCCAGACGCTTTTAATTCAAAATAGGTAACCAGATTAAGCAAATATAATCATTCGCGTAAGCACTTGAATATCTGGAGCTATAACAACTGCCAAAGTTTCGATGAGTTTCAAACTTTTCCATAAGTTACTTGTGAATATTTAAATGAGTTAATGTGTATAGTCAAGATCATCATGAACGAGTACATTATTGGTAGCTTTTGAGACCCTTTAAATGAAAATTTTATCTAGCCCCTATATCATATACTTATATTGTATATTGCTAGAGCTTTTTAGCAATATTTGATACTTCTATACATATAACATAAGATAAGGTATATATATATATATATATATATATATATATATATATATATATATGAATATATACCAGTCGAATAACGTCATGTATTTACATGAAATTAATCAAATTGTGGTATATCTCTACAATAATATTTTGTTGTAAAAATCGCTGAGTTTCTGAGCACAACACCAATGTAAGCTAAGGAACTTGATAAATGTCAAAATCTAAAAACCGTAAAAGTCTACACGCGCAAATCTTTACTGAAGGCGACAAAAGGTTTATGTTTAAGAAATTAGAGTTGAATTAGTTAAATAAATTTAATGCTCCCTTAATGTATATAACGCTGTGTGTTTTATAAATAATTTCGCTTAAATACATAGACAAAAGCTTTGTTGTACCACACAAATGCATATACATATATATATATATATATATATATATATATTAAAGTCTATTGCGTATGCTTCATCTCATCGACCATGCAGTATATAAGAATTGTCGTTTTCAGGATAGTGCGAAACTGTGTTAGATATTTGTGAAGTGAAAAGGAAATAAAGTAACAAAATCCTAAAAGTTCTCGATTTGCCGATAAGTCATTGCCTAAAAGTTGTTACAAAACAAATCCGTGGTATCTACTTCTTTTAGCTAGAACTGCCTACAATATCTATTCATGTAAATTTGGGCACATATATGTACACTCAACCTAATTTATATATATGTGTGTGTGTAAGTATGTGGAAACATACCTAAATATAATGCACTACTAGAAAGTTTGTGTTAAAAATGCAAGGAATTTTAAGAGAAATATATGCGTACATATATATGTATGCGTTGTTGGAAAATATAAAAAAGCAATAACAAATCATGCTATTGGTAAATACAATTTCTCTAGATGGGCATGAAAGAAATGCATATAAATAATATTGAAAGGGAAAGAAAGAAGTACTAACAGCGGCGAATAGGAGCTGCCAGATCAACATAAACATGTCTACAAAAGTAAAATAAGAATC
>OY776280.1:327500-375000 GCA_963675445.1 Linnaemya vulpina | reverse complement strand
CGGTTGACCCGTCTGATTTTCAAGACAATTGGCTTTTGAGTAATGGATTTGTTGCTGCTGAAGGTCGAAGTATTTTACCCAGTTTGGCTTCTTGTGCACCAAATATATGCGAGCAACATTTAGCTTTGCAATTGTACTGCTTTCTTGAGACTGGTCTCGTAAATGGCCTTGTAGAGGTCGTTGTTTCAAGCGAAAATGCTGTCTCCATTGCTGCTACCGTACTGATTGGAAAATTACTGCATTTAATGCATACACATCTTCCAGCCGATATATGTAGTACTAGTCCGGCTTTGCCGACTCTAATATCACATGCAACGCAAGGAAATCAGCAAGCGAATGCAGCAATATCTGCATTGCAATGTTACCAAAAGATGCTTAGAAACCGACCAGCCTCGAGCAGCTTATTTTTAGATAATATTATTCAAGAAGGTTGTAAGTATCTGTATAGACATTGAAAATTCAATAAGCCGAAAAATTTTCCCTATTATTTTCATTATACATATCAGCTCTTATACATACAAAACTATTTAGACGTGAAATAAATGGTTTATATTTTCCGACTGGTTTACAATCGCCGACAACAAAACAAGCTAACACTGGCGCATCACAATTACAGCCAATCGGTAGTACATTGGAAAGAACACGTTTAGAATCTGTTTCTTCAAGTGACGAGTCGAACTCACAGTCTTCAGCAACGAGAAGATCAAGTTTTCGTTTAAAATGTAAATTTCTGCCTTTTCTGGAAAATGTAAAAGTGAACCGATTAATTAAAGAATCGAACGTTTTAAATGCTAAAGATGGTTCGTGTTGGGATTGGGAAATTATATCAACTATAATAAGGGTAGGTTAAAACACTGTGTTAGTATTTATACAACTATATTTCGTAAACAATATTTTCAGTGTAACCTTATAAGAAAATTGGAAGAACCAAACTTACAGTTTCTGAAAAATCTTATCGGTTATTTTAAGCCCAGCCACAACTACTTTTCACATCAAGAACTGGTGCATGGTAAATCGTTACCCATTTACGTGAAAGTGGGCTTAGAATTTATAGACTGGTTATTGGCTATTAGTCCTTTCGAAAGTATTCGGTTATTAACCGATTTTTTTACGGATGTTTCCAATCAATTAATGGCTGTAACTACATCCAATCGAGCTCATGATTGCCTTTTCAGTCCTCAACATATGACCAATACCATGTGCCAGCAATATTTCTTATTTATTGGGCGAATGTGTCGTTCCCAGAAAGGCATCAGCATATTAACAAATACAGCTGTATTTGAACAGTAAGCCTTTTTACATTGAACTTAGACTCAACATTTCTATATGTTTTATATTTTTTAGTCTTATAAATTTGGTTACAAATACAGTCTATGTGTGTTATATTAAGCTAACAGTTTCTAGTTTAGATTACACAATAGACTCTGTTACACGCAAGGTATTGGAATATGCCTTGAAATCTGCAAAAACTCGAAGTGGTCGTCTCTATTCCACTCAATTCCTAATAGTTTTATTACGCTCTCGCATACCAAACTTTGAGATTTGGGGTATACCGTTGATTATAAATCAGACAAAAGATCCTGATCGCAGTGTTGCTCTAGCAGCCATGGATGTTATGGAGGAAGCTTGTCATGAAAAAGTATAGACGTATAAGTTTACAAAAATAAACATTTTGTTTTAATTATGCAAATATACATGATTTTCATTCCAGTACTATCTCGAAGAAATTGTAAGCTGGTGGCCAAATATTAAATATCATGGCGATATTGGGCGTGTGTTAATGGCACGATATTATTCTATACCTAGAGGATTAAATCAAGCAAAAGCACGCATAAAAGAAGAAATTGAGTACTGGAAAAATGGATACAATAAGAGGCGAGAGTGAAATCTTTTCAAATAAGTTATACGAAAAGGCTAGGCATTCTAGAAAGACTGTTCTAGTATATCTAGCCTATTGTATGGCACTTGCAGAAAAATACCATCTTAAACAATGTTATCTTTTCCATTTTATAAAATAACAGGTACGTAATGCTGGTTGAAGCGGATACACATTCAAGCTTGACATTACATAATCGAAATGAAGATGGCTACTACAGTCGTCGAAATTGCAATACTCGCCCAATAATTATACCCCCTAATATACCAGCACATTTGTATGGGCAGATGATGCAAACAACTCAGGGAACAACGGCATTGAGGAAGTTTGGAGATTTACCACAATTAATGGAAGTTGCATGTCGTGGCAAATGTTCAGATGAATCGGAATGTCTAGAATTAAAAGCAGCTTTATGGGCTATTGCTCATGCTTCTACACATTCGAATGGAATTGAATTAATCTTAGAATCTGGAATGAGGTAATTTTCAATATGATAAAAGCCTTTTTATTTTACTGTAATTCATGTGCATATGGATTTTAGAATTTATGAAAAGTTTGTGTATTTGGCAACAAAATGTGATGTGTATTCGGTACGTGCGACGTGCTTCAACGCACTGGGAGTCATTGGAAGTACTCATGATGGCGCCAACGTTTTACTGAAATTAAGTAAATAATAAAAAATAAGAATATATATACATATATATATATATATATATATATATATATATATATACTTATATATATATATATATATATATATATATATATATATATACTTATATATATATATATATATATATATATATATATATACTTATATATATAAATATATATATGTATATATATATATATATATATATATATATACTTATATATATATATATATATATATACTTATATATATATATATATATATATATATATATATATATATGTATGTATATATGTATATATATACATATATTTTTTTTGTGTAGATTGGTTAAGCGTTAGACATGATCGAAATACTATGTGGCCAGTTAATCACCCAGAAGACTGGATGCTAGGTCACTACACACCCGTGCGACATCACTACGAAGATATGCCTCCCTATAATTATAGTGGGATAGAAGATCAGATTGATGGTTCCTATTATACTGGCAGCTACTGGAATCTCCTGCTAAGTGGCACAAGCACTAACCGTGACGCAGTTGGAGCTGCTAGTGCTAGCTCAGAAGTGCAAGATGCAAATACTACTAGTGATAGTATAAAAACATCGGGAGAAGAGGTTAGTGGAGACAATGTCTCACAGCCTACTTGGTTTAGTTCGCCTCGGGCTAAATTGGAGCAGAGTTCTTCTAAGCAGATTGGATCTATAACTATTGATGTTGGCGTCACAAACATTAGTTGTAGTGCTAGCGGCAGAGGAAATGTTTTACCAACTTCTGCTAAATCAAAAACTCTACCTGAAGGTTCCTACTTACGTCATAGCAAGCATCAACGCTCTCTATCTGAGTCGAAAACTACCGATGCCATAAGTCTTTTGAGCTCTGGTACGGGAGGAATTGTACAGACATCGAGTACTGGCTTTTACCATTCTCATCGAACTCGTTACAACTCGTGTACTGATTCAAATACATCTGGCGTAAGTAGTTGCGAATCTGTTACGGGAAGAGCGGCAGCAATGGGGTAAGTCATATTGTAATTTTTTTTTCAAATGTAATAATCTTATTTCGTTTTTTGTTTTTTAAAACAGAGAATTTCAACAATTTCCTCTTAGTCCTATACCAAGTATGTCTAATCTCTTGGAAATTCCGTTGGGCCAATCCTCCATACTTCGCCGTACTTCGTTGGTAGGAAATGCCATCAGTCCGCTCGATCTTAAAGGATATGCTCAGTTGCGCTCTCTACGAAGACACTGCCGTCCCGTTTTATCTGAATCAGCAGCGGAACTTTACGATATAGTTGATCGTATGGAATTACTATCATTTGCTTCATTTCGACCTCGAAAATCATCATGTGATTCTCAGCGTAAGGTAAAGGTTCGAAGTTTGGACCGACAGACATCTTTAAGAATGTATGCGTAAGTTGATGCAAGTATGAATTTGATTGGATTATGGAAAGTACAATTATTATTTTTCTATAACAGACACCTAGATAGCGAAGAATCGCAAGTACCATTGCCATCCTTAAGTACGCCGAAATTTTTGTCGAAAAATGACTTACAAGGACCTTGTTATACCGGTAAGTTGAACTGGTGCAGTAAATAAAGAATGTACAATTAGTAATGTTGAAACGTTTGTTTAGGAATAAGTCTGCCAAAAAACCTTTTAGATATGTTTCCGACTAGAAATCTGGTGCGAACGTACGTTTCGCAAGACATTCAGGACCAAGATTTAATGGATATTAATTTACTGACATCTAAACAACAGTATCTTAATGACTCTCTTTATAATGAAGGTGGTGATGAATCTTCCGTTATATCATCTTTATCAGATGTGTCGTCAGTCAGCAAGCGTTCGAAATGGACTGGACCCAAGCACGGACGCAGTCATTGTTTACATTGTTGTCGTCTTCGCAGGTTACAACGCTCTCAAAAGCATGTCCGCGATGGGGGAGCATCATCAACGACATCGCTATGTGAAATGTACACAAATGCTTCAGCGGCATTAGTAGCAGCAGGTTTACAAGCCACAGTAGCTTTAGCACGGAAAGGTGGAGGATCCAACACAGGTGGAGTTATTGGAGGAGTTGCTTCGAATAAACAATCTTTGCACCAAATTCAACAGCAGCAACAATTAAGTAACACGTCTTCGGTAATGTGTTCTGATTTACAATTTCATTCGCCTGAGAGCATTTTAAGCGAGGAAAATTTGTCTGACAAATTAACTGCAAATATTCTTTACAATGTTCAACGTTTAGCCAATCCTGTTAGCGCTAAGCAATCGAAAATGGCTTTATTAGAGCTGAAACAAAAACATCCTACTTCATTTCAAGATATATGTCTATACTCTGAAGTATGCCGAACATTGGGGCGTAGTAGTTATCGAATGAATGCAAGGCGCTTCTTGCAAGAGCTATTTTTAGATTTGAACTTCGATTCGTTCTATAATGAACCTTTTGATATATTAACAAAGAAAGAGAGAGAATCTGCAAAAACTTCAGAAAACAAGGACAGGTCTATTGGCCCAGACAAGTTGACCATTCTAAAGGAGAGAATGAAAAGAGATTTAAATCCAAGCACCAACCGACTTGATAACAATTCGACAGATTCTCGATTAGAAATAATTCAATCAGCTTCTATAGGAAGTAACAATGTGATAGTGATGGGGTCTCAAGCATTAAAAAGCCACATAAAATCGCAACCTTTAGCCAGTGTCTATGAAGCAAGTTGCGAAAACTTACTTTTGGATCCGTCACCTCGTCTTAAAAATTCATCGATTTCCGGAAAAATAATAAATTCAAGACAAAATTGCAAAAATTTTACTGTTGTGCCACCACCACCAGCACCACCGCCTTTGCACGAATACAGTACAGAACTTAGAATAACATCTGATGACGATGATGAAAATGACGACGGCAACGCAAACGATGATAATAGTAGTAAGTATCTAAACTCTCAACTACAAAAACAAACACACAATGATGAAATCGATGGTGCTTTTGTGCGTTCGTCATCGTCAGTAAACAGTCTTAACCCTCTCTCTTCCTCAAATGCCCTGCATTCTACACATTCAACTACCATCTTTTCTTCTCAAACTAACTACCTACAGAGCGGAGCTAGCGTTAGTACACCTAATAGCAGTAGTAACTGCAGTGATCAAACGACTACGAGCAACCGCAGCAGTATATGTACTGTAAGTCATCAACCTTTAAATAGCAACTGCAGCTATATGCATAATTCGACACCTCTCACATCACCTCCAGTTCTGAAACCAATAGAAAATGAAAATACTAAATTTCGCAGAGGCCGTTTTTATACACTGGAATTGGATTTAAGCTGTACTAAGAATAAATTTCCTATAACTGATAGAACAAGGACAAATGTTAATTCTACATTTGTTCCAAGGACTGCCATAGAAAAATATTCAACAGAACTTTCCACATCATCATCGCTATCTATTACATCACCCGCTCAGCCCATAACAACAAGCATCCCACTATTGAGGCACCACTCGCTTGGTTCTGAGTCATCTTCTGACTACAAACTTCCTGTTCCTCGTTTTTCATGTACTGCTGGCCTTACTCCATTGCCATCATCAACCCTAACTAAAAATCCCACTTCCACATCGAGTGATAGCAATAATCCAAAGTATTTAATAACTAAAAGCTTGGCAGCATCTCTAGCGCAGCCATTTGGAACTTTATACTGCGAAAAACGTTTACAATCCTCGAAATCTGAAGCTGTATTGATCCAAAATCCGCCAATTACCGCCATTGCTTCTGTATCCCAACCATCGACGTCTAAAGATGGCACAGTAGATACCAAAGTCTGTTCTAATGATGATTCTTCGTGTGCTGTAGTCGATAAAATTAAAACGGATTCATGTTCATTATTTTGTTATAAAAAACAATCATAATTATAAATCATTTTATTTATGTATCTACACATATTAACTGAATTATTAGTTACCGCAATGTATGAGTTTATATATATATATATATATATATATATAAACATATACATATATATATATATATATATATATATATATAAACATATACATATATATATATATATATATATATATATATCTAAACATATATATATATATATATATATATATATATATATATATCTAAACATATATATATATATATATATATATATATATATATATATATATATGACAACGTAAGTCAAAGATACACAACAAAATTATAACCGTGAATGTGTTGTCTCATCCTTTCAAACTGTCAAAAGCAAAATTTTATTCTTTCGCCGCTGTTCTATGAAAAGGAGGAAAACTGTTATATCTAAAGATTATATTGTCAGTTAATGTAATTGACAGGGGCTTTGAGCTTGAGTTTCATATTCGTTTATATATTCAAATTAAGTTGCCTTTTCTTAGTGCACTAAAGATTATGAGACTAGAACTATGTATATATGTATATATATATATATATATATATATATATATATATATATATGTATATATATATATATATATATATATATATATATATATGTATATATATATATATATATATATATATATATATGTATATATATATATATATATATATATATATATATATGTATATATATATATATATATATATATATATATATATATATGTATATATATATATATATATATATATATATATGTATATATATATATATATATATATATATATGTATATATATATATATATATATATATATATATATGTATATATATATATATATATATATATATATATATATAAAATGTGTGTGTGTGTGTATATAAGAAAATCATAATTCTCTATTTAATTTATCAAAGCAACTGCGAATATTTTTTTAAGTTCCAGCTGTAGAGCAAAATAATAATCGTATATGCCAAAAGTCGATATTTCAAAAAAACTAAAAAATTTATAATTGTGTGAAATGGGTTTGAGAATTACAATTTCAAAATTTATGTAATTCATTCCTAAGTTATGTAGAAAAATATGTTTATCGAAGTAAGTGAATTATTTATACTCAGAAAGCTTTGCTGATTCCGAACATTTTAATTCCGCATGTAATACAGAGAACTGTCATCAAATTACTTACTCGACATCGATTGAAACCTGTATATAAATTGCATTGAAATTTCGATCGAAATCGAATGCGGTAGTTTGGCCGCAGGAATAAATTAATTTTACGATTTTTTCAATTTTATGAATTTAATATTAAAAAATTGTTACATATTGTGTATTTACTTACATATGTATGTATCTATAATTTATTTTACAAATAAATTAAAATATTTCCAAAAGGCCAGGCAGGCCAACTATGGATACATATATTTTTCGACCTCTTTTTTTGTATAATAAAAATAGTTTTTTGAGCTGGAGGTCTTTGTGTTGTATATATGTATGTCTATTTTCTTCATTTCGATATATCGTTAATATTTGGAAAATTTCTTTAGGAATTTTTATATTTTGTTACAGTATTTTCTTCTTTCAATCAAATAAGACCTTAAGCTTAAAGCAATAGTTTTATTAAACATAATATTATGTATGTGTACATGTATGTATATATGTAAATTAAGAAGTAAAATTGGGTTTATCCATAAGATAAAAGGAAATATGATTGTTAAAAGTATGAATTTAGGGAAAAGGATTTTGCTTGATACAATTATTTATTTATTACCAAAATGAGAAACTTTTAAGTTTCTGGCTTTAAACTAATGTCTTTAGAGATAAAATATATTTGAAGATGATATGTCTTAATGTACCGAATACTTACTTGTGTAATGATATGTCCTAACGTACCAAATACTTACGTGTGTACCCATCGAATACTATCTACATCTCTAGCCGACACCCATTTTTAACACGGTTGTCTTTTACCAACTATCATATTGTAAGCACATGTAATATACATTCTTATTAAATAAAATTAAAAAGAAGAAAAGATATAACACTGGTGTCAGAAGTGGGATGAGTATCTCACCGGAACAAATGACAGCTATTGCAGGTATGCTGGCGGATGCAATGCGAACCGCGATGACTAACACTGCCTTGTCAGCTCCATCACCACCACCAGATGCCTTGACGAAATCACCTCACTTTTCAATTTGTGAATTCAGGCAGTCTGATGGTTCGACAGTGGAGGATTACTTTATGAGGTTCGACTGGGCGTTGCAGCTATCAAAGGTAGGAGAGGCTGAGCATGCAAATTATGCGCGGGTGCATATGGGGGCCCAGTTAAATGCGGCATTGAAGATTTTAGTTAGCCCGAGACAGCCAGGGGAGTTGTCGTATGCAGAAATAAAGACCACGCTTATTAACCATTTTGATGGGAAGCGGAATAAATATGCAGAAAGTGTCAAATTCAGGGCTTTAAAACAGGAACCGGGTGAGTCAATTGCAAACTTTACGTTGCGTTTAAAGCAGGGAGCTGGGTTTTGCGAGTATGGGGCTTTCTTAGACCGCATGCTTATTGAGCAGCTGCTGTTGGGACTAGAGTCGGTGACAATTTGCGACGAGTTAATGGCAAAGAAGCTGGCAACGTTTGTAGAGGCGTATGAACTGGCATACAGCCGGGAGTTAACACACAATGCAACAAAGGAAGTTAATATTAGTGATATTCCCAATCCAGAACAGACATGCAAACTGGGGTTTGCGCCGGTCAAGACGAAAGGTATCAAAAACTACGAGCATCAGAAGAAGAAGAATGTTGAATGTTATGGTTGTGGGGGAAATCACACGAGAACGGAGTGCAAGTTCAAGAACGTAAAATGTTTCGCGTGCAGTAAAGTGGGTCATATAGCTAAGGCATGTCGTAATAAGGCCAATCATGTGTGTAATGTTGAGGAGGAGCATGAGCTGATGGAACAGTTGAATAAGATTGACCGGGAAGGAAAACTGAAGGCAGTAGATCGCAAGCTCATAGATGTTTTGATTAATGGTAAGCGTGTGCAAATGGAATTAGACACCGGGGCGCCTTGTAGCATTATAAGCAAGAGAAAGTTATGGACGATCAAGAGAGGATGGAAATTGATTACGGCGGATAGAAGATTTGTAAGCTATACCGGACACAAAATTAACTGTATTGGCAGGGTTGCAGTGCATGCAACAATTGGCAAGACCACGCGGTTATTGAATCTATATGTGGTAGACAGTGACTTTGATACGCTTTATGGGCGGGAATGGATTTCCCATTTTGCACGCGATATTAATTTTATCGATTTATTTACACCATCTAGTGGTAATAATCCTGCATGCGACAATACGTATTCAACATTGAACCACATCAACAATGTAGTATCAAAAGTCTGCGCATTAAGTGACAGCGAGGAACGCCAGCTGAAACAGGTTGTTCAGCGGTATGAGGGTGTGTTCGGGGAATCAGCCGGCAAGCTTATAGGTCCACCGGTGAAGGTTCACATGAAACCAGATGCGAGACCTATTTTTGCTCGACCAAGGGGAGTTCCATTAGCTGTCAGAGAGGCATACGCCAAAGAGATTGACTTGAAAATTGCTGCGGGCGTTTACGAAAGAGTCGAGTTTTCAGAATGGGCATCTACAACGCACGTTGTTACGAAAAAAAAATAGTGGCCTACGCATAACCGGGAATTATAAGCCCACGGTGAATAACCAGATGATAATCGACGAACATCCAATACCGAAAGCAGAAGATTTGTTCAACAAAATGCAGGGCGCCACCATTTTCGCCCACTTGGATATAACCGATGCATACACCCACCTGGTTATTGATGATGAATTTGCGCATGTCCTTACACTCAACACAACCACACATGGGATCATAAGACCAAGACGAGCAATTTACGGAGTAGCTAATATACCTACAATTTGGCAAAGAAAAATGGAATCAATAATTTTAGGGATCACACACAAATAACTGTCTTCGATTTAACACTGTGCCTAAACTAGTATTGTTTGGTAAGTGTTTAAATCGGAGACGGTCTTTGTGTGTGATCCCTAAAATTGCTAAGAACTCTTAGCGAGATTAGGCATCACAAGACCTGCCTCAGATTAAAACTATAACTGCATTAAACCAATTCATCAATAAATGAAACACCAGGGAATAGAGCTTCAAATCTTGCCACATAAGCCGCTGCAGTTGCGTCTTGCAGCACTGTTTTTGCTAGCATTCTGGTTCTTAAGTTGGTACTGTATCTAGAAGATGAGTTGGCAGCTCTGGCGAAGGTCATACACTTACGGACCTGCATGGACGCATCCTGTTCGACGTCCTCTCTCTTAGAAAGTATGAGAGACTCGTAGAACATGTAAGCCAAAGCACCACAAACAAGCCCATTTGTCCTTACAGAGTTATCTCTAGTCAGAAGAGAAAATATATAGTTTCCTCTTAATGTGGGAGGGAAGTCTGGAAATCCTTTAGCTACCATGAAGTCAATTGAAACAGGACGCGCGACGAAAGGTAACAGGAGAATGTTATAAGTTATTTGAGGGTAGGCTGCTGCTATGCGAGCAATTGTAATAGTGCTCTCTGTGGCAGTGGCTTTTATTAACTTTGCAGCAATATTGTATTTTAATTTAAGCGCTGCCAATTTTTCCTTACCCTGCGCTCATTATTTCCTTTCCAGCCTGGGTGACTGATGTGCCACGGGTCAAGACGATGGCAATGAGCTCCATGACATCAGCCATGCGCACTCGTTCATCGGCCTCCTTTGCTGCCATCGCTGCTCGTATGGCATCCGCATTAAAGCCTTTCTACGCGTACAAGGCCCGGAAAGTTTGCATATCCGCCTTGAATGCATCTGACAGTTCATTCAAACAGAATGCCTGTTCAAAGGCTGGAAAGGCCTCACCTGCCTCCATGTTGGGTATTTCACCAATAATGCCTCGAGCAGCAAGAGCTCGTGTTCTGTCATAGCCCTCTGCCATGATAGCTCTCAAAGGTTCTATTGAAGCACATGTAATATACATTCTTATTAAATAAAATTAAAAAGAAGAAAAGATATAATAGAAGACTTCTTGTAGCATATTCATTATTCATAATAAATCCTTGGAAACAAATATTAAATTTTATATTGTAACATGATAAATTTAGGATATATATATGTACATTGATTAATAAGTAAATGCTGACCTTATGTATTTATCTATGCACATACATATATATCTTTGTATAAGCATTAACGTTTACGGCAATGTCGGAAAATGTGCAACCGATTTTAATGATATTTCTTATTGAAATATGCAATATTGAAGCTACAACATTAGTATTTTATATTTATATTGTACTGCCTGTGAGAGCAAAACTTTTCAATTATAAAATTTTTTAGAAAATTCGTCAGTTTACACGCAGCAAAGTTTATTTAATATGAAAAGTTATATGAAATATATTACATTACTCGCTTAGAATGGATATTTTGTCATTAAGTTTATTTATTCCAGTTTAAGATTCGAACAAGCACAAGTCTTGGCTTTCTTTCAGTTTTTATACGAATCATTACAAATTTCTTTTAATTCCTATTAAATTTATAACATGAAATAAGAAAAAAAAGTTATGTTACCTATTAAACGCTAATATTCTTGTATTATTTCTATTTAAATAAAAAAATTCGATTAAGCAGTGAAGATAAATTATAAGTTAAGAACTTAAACTATGTATTTAGTTATTAAAATTTAAGTAAAATTAAATATTTGTAAATTTATAAAATTTAATTTTAAAACAAAACAGAAGTTGTAATCGCGATAACATGGCTAATTGTTTACTTTGAATGACATTTATAAGAAATTATATAAAAACTAACTTCTATTAGTAAACTTAAAATATGCATAACAAACATATGTATACTGTGTATGAAATTAATAATTTATTATAGAAAACAAAAAAGTAAAAATAAAATACCAAGTAAATTTATTCATTTATTAAATTCGATTTACAAAATAGTTTTATTTAACGTTGTCGGTCACTGACTTCCCTATAAGAATGCTGATGGACACTTAACGCACCATGAAATAGTCAACGCTGATGGAAATACCAATATGTTAGTTTATACCATATTAACAGTCAATATTAGAATTCTTTTAAACAAATTGTCAAAACAAAACACTTGTGTTTATTTGTAGAAAATTTTATTAAAAAGTTCAATGCTTTTGTGTGTATGCACTATATATTAAGTTCGCAATATCCAAAAAAGTATTAAACGCTTAATTGAGTCTAAATATGTCTTATTTTAAATAGAAATCACTTCAAGAATAATCAAATATTGAGGAATAAATTTATTATTAGTATACATATGATTGTATATGTATAATATTTTTCTATGATCTTTGTAGTAGTGGAATTCACTAGAAACGCGTTGCTGTTCTACATTTGATCAGCTTTTTTTAGTTACTCGATTTCTGTCGTTCTCTTGAGTTAAATACATAAATTTATAATATGAAATAAATTTTTTTTGGGTGATTAAGCAATGTCTATATGCATTTCATTGGCGCTTTTTACCAAATCAACAGTAGACTTCAACCACAGTTTTGAAAAGTTTCAAACTTCTCAACTTATTAAAAGACTTTTATAAACCATCTGAGAATTATGTTAATAAATTAACTATAAAAATTCACAAATGATTTAAAAAAATCACATTATAATAAGTGTAGTAGGCTATGAAACTTATACAAACCAAAACCCAACAAACAACTTTTATTCGATATGACTCTATTTTATTTTTCTACACCTTTATACAATTAGAAAGCGGCAATGAAATGCATATTGACATTGCTTAACCACCCAAAAAATAAATTTCATATTATAATAGTACAATGACAGTATGTCAAATAGTTAATTTATTTACATAATTTTATGCTAAAGCATAATAAATTTTGTCTTATAATTTAGTTGTTAATTTCAAATTGTGAAATACATTAAAAAAATTAATTTTAGTTCGAAATTGTTTTTCTCGTTAGCTAAGAGATATTCTCTAAATTCTTTCGATAAGTTGATATTAAAGCTTTAAAATTTTGGAAACTTATGTTAGGAATTAGCGATGTGCCGAATGGCAATTTTCCATATTCGCGAATAAGAATACAAATATCTAAAGGAATAAGCGACAATATGTATGTAAAACGCATTTAATTGAGGCTCTATTATATACGATTTCCATATGTTCGTTATTAAATTTCATTTGAAAACGATTCCAATTCACAGTTTTTATTTTTGGCAGAAACGTCATCTTATACCAAACATTCTAGTGACAAATTACTGTAAAACTTGCGTCGAAGTAGTTCATTTGCTCGTTCTACACAAACCAATGTAATTTTTGTTTGTTTTGGTCAAAAACGAGATAATGGAGGAGCTCGAAGAATATTTATGGGTAATGCAGTTGCACGACATTTGTGTAAATTTTCGAACGACAATAAATAGCCTTAGCTTGCCGTTTTTAATTTTTTGGAATATCTAGATGTTTGGATGTAAATTATCTTAAAAATTAGTAGGTTATTTAATTCGATCCGAAAAAAACTTCTCATCTCCATATTAGAATTGCATGTTTTCCAACAATTTCGTATTTCATATCACACTATCCAGCATTATATATCTACCTTAAACAAACTTAAAACCAATATATGTTTATTTAATATTTCTGTACCGTACATTCATATTTTTAAAATGTGGTTGTTTACTAAATAAATATAAGTACATACATATGTATTATGTTCTAAAGAAAATATCATTTTACCATATTATTGTCATCAATGATAGGAATAATATCAAGAAAGAAATTGACGGGAGTGCAAAATGAATATCAAAAGTATCTAGGTCATACTAATTTGTTTGTTTGTAGTTTAACTATAAATTTCTTGTTAAATAGGGCACGATAAATAATTTTATCATACATTTTTAATTATATTGCTACCAGTTACATGTTGGTTTAATGTATATTAATACATTGTATTATATAATACAATATATATTATATTGTTCTACAACAATTTTAATTCAATTTGTGAAAGATGATTTTTAATAATTTTTTCAAGGAACTTTTTGTTTAAGTATGTTTTAAATAATAATTGTGCTATTAAAGTTTAAATTATATATGTGTATCATGTATATATAATTAAATTTAAATCTAAGTACATATGTAAGTAAGTATGTAAAAACTTCAAAGATATATTGTGCAATAATATAAATAACTTGTATTTCTGTTATGAAATCAAGGCTTCATAATATTATTGGATATATTAAAAGTTGATATTTTATAAATTTCAAGTTGATTTCACGTCTTCATTATGCTAAGAACTAATGTTTAACAACCGTCTATTTTCTAATTGCATTTCAAATTAATTATGGCCAAGCAAAGTTTATACCAGTCATTATATAAAATTTGTTATTAAAAGGTCTGTAAAAATCACGTAGTCTCTCAATTGCTGAACTTTCAATGTGGGGATGATTTCGTCCTTTAGTTTTACCTAAACAATGAGGTGTTGAACGTGCCTCCGATTTAAATAGACAAGGAAATCCTTTTGTAGCATTAAAATAAAAATGTTTTTCAGTGACAATTCTTTTCAGTCCTAGGAAATCTTGGACTCTTCCTATTTCATAAGCCGGATCCATAATTAAGCGTTCGCCACTAATAAAGAGCAGTTGTGACAGCTGAAAAAATTTTAACCATTTTTCAAGGTATCGAGCATAGACTCCAATTTTAACAGGTCCCCAGCTAGTATCGACCACTGCGTAACTACCATTGACAAAAGCCAGTTCTTCAAATCGTTTCATATCGTTTTTTTTGCTTGCTGCTTGTGTATAGTCGGATATAGCGCGAGTCACAGGATCTCGAACGACAACCAGGAGTCTACAAATAAAAACAAAAAAATATCTCTTATTTAATGTTACTCATAGTTACCCAAAAAGACTATTTTCAAAATTCGAAACAAAAAACTGTGATAACAACTCCCCTATTATACATATATATATAAGATATGATATGCATATAAGATTATGAATATTAATTTGCTAATATGACTTCAACAATTTCAAGGAGTTCTTTTATCACAAAATAATTTTTTTAAATATGTACATATGTAGTAACTTTTACTGACAAAAAAATTAATTTTTTTCAACATATCGGTACTCTGGCTTTCCTGTATCTGGCAAACCAAAACTATTTCTCTGCAGCTCTTATACATATATATATATATATATATATATAAATATATATATATATATGTATATATTTATGTATATATATTTATATATATATAATATATATATATATATATATATATATATATATATATATATATATATATATATATATATATATATATATATATGCATATTACTACACCAAATCATTCTAGATCTTGGATTCGTTCATTTCTCAAGTGAGCAATTTATAATTTTTCACCAGTTTTTTTTTGCAAATTTTCTTACTTCGTTTTTGGATTCATATGATGTACTCTTAAAGGCACTTCCTTGGTGACAAAATAACTTGGTGTTTTCTCCATTGTTATTTGCCCTTCAATTGTATAGGGCATGTGGTGACGATACCAATGTAAACCTTTTTGATAATGTCGATCAAAAAAATGTACCTCGCAGCCGGCTGCTCGAACGTCTGGATGAAGTCGTATAAACTCTAAAAGAGCTCGAGTTCCAGATTTTTTTACACCTATAATTAAAGTGTCAGGTAAATGGCGCGATGGTCTAGAGGCCTGTTGATGCAAAAGTCGATACTTTGGTGACCCATCCGAAATGTGCACTGATGATTTATTCGATATTGAGTATGGCGGGATTCCAAAGAGCACAGTCCTTGTTTTCGTTGATTTTGTTTCATTTTTTAAAGTAGCATGTGCAACGCTTTCATTTTTCCCAAACTTTGATTTCAGAGATGTTGCAAACAGATTCCTAAAGGGATTCTAAAAAAAAGTTAATATATTATGTACATACATGTATGTATGTACATATTTATATATTTGTTTTAATAACAATTGCATATTTTTACATGTTTAAATCAATTTAAATAAACCAATTATTTTGCTAAATTACATTTTTCAAGGTGCGTCCAAGATTTGCTATTAGACAGGAGTTAAATGTGTAAGACACATATATCAAGGATATACAAATCAGTGCTGTTATCACCAGACTCCGATTACTCAGGTTATTAAACCAATTAATTAACATTTTTCGCTTACTGAATTCAAATGAATTGATATTTTGTTATCACTTACTAATAAAAATTTATGTACATCCATGGTATGTATGTATGTACATATATTCATGTATACATATATACTATTTATGTACATAGGTATTTCACTTAACTTTCATTTTAAAAAGTAGTTTAGTTTATTTTCATTCTTTAATGAAATAGAAATTGCAATTGTCCTTTTACACTCCCTTTTTCTGATACAAGCACATAAATATGTATGCACATGCATATAAGTACGAATACATACAAATTTATACATAAATATATTTACTTACGTACTAGTATATACATACCAGAGCACAGAATGGATCCATTCGCTTTTGCTTCCCATTCATAAATTCATTGCTCCTGCATGTCCTTTTACCATTTCTTTATTTTATTGCCTTCTTATTAATCCCCATTTGTGTTGCCATATGTAACAACTAATAAGTTCGAACTCTTTGTTCATCATTGTTTTGTGTCCGTGGGTAAGTAGAGGTCGCAAAGTGTTTTATGTGTCGCAAACAACCTATATTGTTTAGGATTTTTCATTTTGATTTAGTTGAATTAAAATATATGTAATGCAGTATTGGGAAATTTTAGATCAAAACATAAACATAATTTGGTGTTTTTCGTACTACATATAGATATATAAAATTAGTTTCACATATTACCATTTTAGAAAAAACAATTTGTTTTTAACAGTACAAATTTCAAACGTTAGCTAAAAAGCGGTAAAATTGCCTGAAAGTAACATCTCAATAAAAGTCCTATCCAATCAAAAATCACTTTTTCTAAGAAATATCTATTAAAAAATTTTTTCCAATCAAACATTTGTCGCACCCATTTGTTTCTGAAGAATACTATATGTTAGAAAAACGCACTACATGACCAATCAAACCAATCTCTGGCAAATGCAATATTAAAACAAAAACTAAGAAATATACCAACCCATGCATACATACATATACTATATATAAACTTAACTCTTTATTTTCTTCAATAAATTATACCATGAGGAAAAACTGAGTATAAAACCAAAACGTTTTAGAAATAGTTGATAAAAACGGTCAGAAGCAGCAAACGAAGTTAGCTTTTTATTTAAGCGGGAGGAAACAGCGTTGCCATTGAAAAATTGTTTATCTTACTAAATTTATCAATTTACACCCAACTACCTAATTATCTTATTTACTTCAATAGTGTCATAACTCAATAAATTAACTTTTGGAGCTAATGATACAAAATTTTTCTACATATCGTTCTTTTCATTATGCAGAAACTTTATTATATATATATATATATATATATATATATATATATATTCTGTGATTCACATATATTCTGTGATTTCCACAACTGACTGACAACTTACTCTGTTAAATTATGGGCTCCTTTGAATTTAAAATATCGGCAAAAGAATTTTTTTATACACAAACACCATAATCTGAATGGTTCCTTAATTTTCATAACAGTCTCCTTACAACTGATTATATAACTGTTCTAAAATATAACTAGTTATAAAATTAATTGCGGAGATTTTATATAAAAAGCTTTTTTATTTTATATACATACATATAACACACACATATTTACTTATACTTTCTACCACATAAATTATATTTTTAAATTAATATTAAAGCCGAACTACTTTGCAAGCAGGCCACTGTGTAGCATCTTTAGGTTGTTAAGGCGTTATGGATTAGAAGTAACATTAGTTTTTATATTATAGTTGAAAATTTTTTGTAATTAAAATTTAGTTTTTCTTTTTACTTCTGTTGGATATTGCCGAAATATTCTCTTATTTTCGAGTCAATGTCTCAAACATTTGCCGGTATTTCCATTTGGAGGAAAAAATTTTGCTTATATAGTTTATTTTGATATGACTTAACTGGTAATCTGTGTATGCCCAGCAATCGATTTCGAATTTCAATTAAGCTTACGGACTCCACCAGAAAAAACTGTATCAAACATATGCTACATATTGTTACACACATCACTGTGACACTTAAGATTAAGAATTTTATCCAGTGGTTTTCATTCTCATTCTCAATCTCAAGCTTTGAAAATTCCATCAAAGTTAGTTCCATCGCATATGACACGGCCATAGATAGTTCGGTGAGCAAAAATGGTGTACATTCTATTAACATTTGTATGCCAATACTTGAGTATACACCCATACTGATGTAATATAAACATAACAATATACAGTAATGCTCTGGGAAATCATCATTGTATACACCCAACATACCAACCATAACAGTTATTTTGACTGAACCAAACATTAGATAAATCAGCTTGGGTTTATAGCGTATCATCAATACGGATCCAAGTGTGCATCCAATGACATACAGGAGATATGGCGCGTATAGATAACTTTTCTTTGTATATCCATTGATTGAACGGTACATAAGAGACAGATATGTTGTAGAATAAAAACAGCATTTCTCTATTACAACAACAAATGCCACACCCACCACGAGCCACTGAACATTTCGCTTAAAACAATAATCATCTCGTCCAACAAATAGATTTATTATGGATTTTTCCGGAGCATAAATTAATTTTTCTTCATTTAGCAAATTAAAGACTAGATCAAAAGATCTTTTGTAATCTTGAAACCCATATTGTTGTAACACTTCATTAACTATAACGCAGACTATAGCAAAAATGGATATTCCAAATAGTATCCACGCACAACCTTCCGGTTCTAACTCATTGAAGATTGCAAACCCCGTAGTAAGGCCGGTAAAGTATACAGTATTCCCAATAGAGATTCGTGTAGGCCTTAATCCATGAGAATCACATCTCAAAGATATGTAATTATAGCAAGGTAAGTATATAACAACCATTGAAATGAATAAAAAGTAGAATGAAATATCTGAAACACAAAATAAATGATACAGAATCATATTGTCACGTTAGTTGTGTACACGATACACCTCTTAATTTTCTAGCGTTTTGGATAATTCTTAAATCTTAAGCAAATTATGGTAATAAATAATTTTTTATACAAAAACATTCGGTTGTCATCCATGACTATCGAACCTAATATTGTTTTGTTCTTGCTTTAAAAGTGCAATAAGAAATCTTTATGCAAAAAGTTTAACTTAATAACAAAATACATAAATAAATATGAATGTAACTTTTTTGTCCGTTAAAGTTGGACTTTCAAGAGACAATTTTGAAAACATAAAAAAATGTTGTTGTAAAACTTTTCTACTTTTTTAATTGTCTTTTCAAATACATATAACCTTAAGGGATACAACTAGCCTTATTTATGAAATTGAGATATTGATTGGTGGTGTTTAATTTCAACGCAATTTGTTCTGCTTTTAAAATATTCTTAAAACTGTGTGCTCATATTTGTTTACAATAATCAGCTTTATATCTTTATATATTTGAAAGTTCTATTCTATATTTATATCATTGTATGTATCATGTTCTTACCTGTATTTTCAGTCATAAGAAATGTCGCACTTATAATACTGCATACGAGTCCATAAAATACAATATAAAAATTTTCATAGAGGTATCTTTGTTTTTTATATTTACGAAATGTCCAACCCATGGCTAAGAGGAGGCCCGACCCCACCCCACATAGAAAGAACCAATTTATGTATAAATTGCCATCAGTGTTACCGTATTTGCAGTAATATCCATAAATAAACCCACTTACGAAAAGACATCCATAAACTAAACAAAAAGTTGGTGTTATATAATTAAAATATACATAAGTATTTATATTGTAGAATCTTCATGCTCATGACCTAACCATACAAAAATTCTAAATCAAGTTTTTGATTAATTTAGAAATTAATACGGGTATAACTACGAATACCTCTGCTAGTTCCAAGAACAATAGCAGACTTGAAAACAAAAAAAAAACAAAAAAAAAAGAATGAAATTGTTATAGTTTGTCGAGACAAATAGGAGAAACTTTTACATCGACATTTTGCCAAAGTTCAGTTTGGCATTGAAATTTTGTTAGTTACATTTGTTCATATTTACGGTGACGATATGTACATACTATGTGCTACAGATATCAAAATTTGTCATAATACGATTCAGAATGCCATTTATATGTTATTTAATGTATATTTAAAAAGTAAATTTTAAAGGAAAATTTATTAAAACAAAAACATTATTTGTGAACTATTTGTGTTGTGAGATTATTTCTAAAAACAATTTCAATCGTGTTTTGCAATATGATCATTCTACATTAAATAAGCGTTGTGTGTATGAAAATGTTACTGGGAACATATACATTCCCGGTTTTGGTTTAGATTTTCACGATAGCGAAAATATCTCAGAAAATTTTGTTTTTAACTGTTACAAAATATTTATTACCACTACTATTTTTTTGTGTGTCGCTAACGTTATTATTGGCGGCTATTTTAGCATGTCAAACAGTTTGTAGAGATAAAAAATGCAAATCAAATCTTACTTAAAAAGTCACAGAAGAAATACATTCTTTGAATATTTTATGGTTTTGCCTTAGAGTCCAATACTATACTGATAAAATTATATAACTGTATTGCTGCATTTGCTGATTTTTCTATTCTATTTCAAGAGCAAGATATAAATAATGAAGAACATGATACTGAATCATAACATAACATTCTGATAAAAGTGCAGGTGTACATACGTACACACTCGTAATATTTTTAAAATTCATAGTTGTATAATACTTAAGTTTATCTATTGAATTCAGTTCATTTTCATTATTTAGTTTTTTTCAGCAATTCTATTACGAAACTAAAATTATTTCTTTTAGAATTAATTATTTATAACAGCTTTCTTATTTAATTATCGCTGTAGCAAAAATGAGAAAATTGGTGTCTGACAGTGCCAACGTTGTTCCAATTTGCTGGAACATTATATTGATGCTGTTTACTTATTTAATTAAATTCTATTGTAGTGATTTTAGATGCTTAAAAACCTACTCGTAATATTATAAAAATAAAAATTTGCCTCATTTGCAAGAGCGGTAAAGTGATGACATAAACCGAAGCAGTGTGTATTAAAGACAAGGGGAAGTATGAAAAAATGTGCTTATAACAACAAGTTTCTGTTGAAAAACCTCCCCTTTTACTTTTTAATAAATTTTTAAATATACACGTTCCTCTTTTATTTAAAATCTTTTAGATTTCTCAGAAAACAATTTTTCGGAATGATATTAAAAATGATTTCAGTTCAGTCGCATAGCAGCTCTGAATCAGGCAATATAAAACCAACCAGTTGTGGAATAAAACGTAAGAAAATAAAAAAAGGAAAATTTATCAGTAAGTTCTTGTTGTGACTTTGATATTTTTTTAGGCTTCCCATTTATTAATGTGGAAGTTTGAAATAAATGTCTTTAGTTATTCTAAGAAATGTTGGGTAAAGGTTCCCTGATGATCTGCATTAGCCCCAGTGAAATGCGCATAGCAACTAGTTAAAACCCCTCAACTGCTCAATTTGAATTTTTTTAATAAGATTTTGGGAAAAAGGAACTAGCACATAATTAAAATTAAAAAATGTCAAACCTTGTTGGTTTGAAAAACTGTTTCATTTATCGTTTTTTTAGGAATCAAAATACGAAAACAATTCTATTTCCGAACGGAACTGAACTCCGTGACATGGTTGATTAATTTTCAAATGAAAAATATAAAAGACTTTTGTAGTCATTATTGGCACATTAGGAAATTCCTCAGATTTTGTGATTGTATTTTATTGGGAAGGTGTTTAGGTTTCGAAAAAAATTTTAAGGATTTTTTAATTACGATATCTTCACTTCCGCATTTAATTACGATATATTGAAGAAACTAATTTGCAAATTATACACAAGGCGCCGCATAAAGAGGTCATATGAACTCACATAAGAGGAAAGTATGATTGTATACACTATAAATATTTTAACTATAAATACATACATATGTACATACCTACATTCTATTATATAAAAAACATTTTTCTCCATTATATAAAAAAATTTTTCTTGTACATGCATACGAAAGATCCTATAATGAAGAAGTTTAATACGTCACAGCTTTTCTTCATACATTATACAAATAGAAGATAAAAAACATGGATTTATGCATTTGCATTTCGGTATCATATATCTAAACGAATAATTTGATTTATAAGAAAATTAATAGAGAGAAAATAATAAAGTTGTCTCCCTACGCTTTCACTAATACATATGTATGTATACAATTACTTTAAAGGTTTATATCTTATCAATTGTTTATCAATTCTTTATCAGAAAAATTTAACAACGTTGTGTTGAAACGCCTAATTTTATTTTACTTTAATTAAAGCTAACAGCTCTACAAAAACATTATATCGCATGGATGTTTAAAAATAATAAGTATTCAATGAATAAGTATCGTGTACGAAGCTGTATTTTTAAATATTGGTGTTTCATTAACATGGTATCAGTTTGGGAAAAAACAGTATATAAAATTTTTCAGTATACCCCTAGTATAATCGGTGGGTTTATTTGATTTTATTGTTCACAAGTATAATACGATTTTTGCGAATTTTGCCTTCTTTCATTAAAGTATGTCTCAGCTTTTTACCAGCTGGTCTAGTATTTGGTTACACTGTTTCCTCATTTGTCGCTGAACGAAATGCCGATGCTGGTTTGATCGTTTATGGACCAACGATTTTGGGTGCATGTGCTGGATTGCTAATAGCCATTATTATGTATATGGTCAAACTTTTTCGTTCAAGAATAGTATTTTGGCATACAAATATTCTACTGTTGGCGGCAACCTTTCATTTAATATCAAGTTGTTTCTATTTTACTGATAAATTCGGTAAGTAAACAAACAAAACATGATGATACGAAAACTTGAAATATACATACATACATATAGTCATACCTAAATTTCTATATGTCACACTAATGAGTCACTCACATACTTACATATATATGTAGTGAGTGGGATTCTACTATTTCATCGAAATCGATTAATATCCAAAGAAACTTTTTCATCAACTTAAAATTGTTGGCTTGAAGCTAATAGAGAATATAATGCTGACTACTTACTATTTTTCTGTTTAAAACCGTTATGCTTTTAAAATCAAAACCCTCTTGCATCAAATGCCAACTGTAGAAAAATGAAAACAACAAGATACATACATACATACATATATTCAGTCTTAATTATATTATTCTGTATACGTGTATTATACATATATGTATGTACATATATACATGGCGTTTCATTAATTTGAATTGCGAAAATGACAGTTGTTATCCCGTACTCAATATTGGATCTCATTTTGAAGGAAAGCTGATATCGTACTGCAAGATTTGGTCAAAGAGAGTGCTTTTGAGGAAATAGTATTCCTTAAAAAAACTCCGTACTTTTTTTTGGGGCTACAGCAAGGACAACATATGCGTTTTGCGAATACTAAAAACAAAACTGCAACATTGTATTAAACCGGGTTGAAGAACTTATTTTTTGAAAACTGTATGAACCTGAATATGAACCCAAGGTTAGGTTAGGTTATTAGGGCCATTGTCGAGACAATGCACTTGGGTCCGTTCATTCGGTCCCGTTGTGATACCCTTAAACAGAGGACTATTTATGAGTTGTCCACGCGGCAATTGGTCACATTTTCCCACCTTATTTGAGCCAGTTTATATGATTCACACTGAATCAAGAACTTGAAGTGCGATAGGGGAATGCTTGTAAAGTGACAGATCATAGAGTTGTTCCGCTCTGTCCCTTCCCTGGCAATTCCTTCAGCAATGAGGTTGCCTGGACAGGAATGTCCCGGTACCCAACAAGTGTCACCCTTTATTGTTAGAGCAATAAAGAGTACTAAATTCTGTCGACAGCCCATTCAAATAGCATGTACACTAATTGTAAAACTAATCATAAATGGGATTCCATTTTCTTGGAATAAAAAGTTAGGGAGTCCTGGTAAAGCGAGACAAATGTTGAGCAAACTATACCAGTTTGAAGGGTTCTAACATGTTTCTGTCTACGGATGTGAAGCAAATATAATAAATTCACATTAAACACCGCACATTATACATATGGTACAATCCATCTGTTCTCAAATTAATCTAATAAACAAAAATCTTTCCAATATCAATGCTTTCTTTCCAATAACAAACCGTGTGAAACATACATACATTTATAATAAGTAAATAAATACCCTGCATCTAAAATTATAACTAGTTATGTTTTGGGACAATCCTATAACTAGTTAAAAAGAGACTGTTATGAAAATTAATAAATCATTAAATTTTTGTTCTTTGTGGCAGTAATTAAAATATATTTTCTTACTAATAATAAAATTTTTAGTGAAAATTCAATAGAGCCCCTAATATAACAGAATAAGTAATTAATTAGTTGTTGATTTATGAATTTAGCAACATGAGTAAAAACAGGAGATATTAAGAAAAATTTATAAAATATAACTATTACAAGTAGCAAAAACAACATTAAAAATAACGAAACTATAAATAAAATAAGTTGTATATAAACTAATATATAACTGTACATATATAATAGTTGCGCTCTTACGGCAACCTAATATTAAAATAGACTGTTCGATATATGAATATATTACAGATATGTAACTAGCCTCAACTTACAAACAACTAGAATATTTCTAACCACACTAGTTATTTCAGCTGCAGGGTAATATTGATGATATGCATACATACAAACGGATGTACGTAATTCCAAATAAAAATTTGTATTGATATTGTTCATGTACTCATATTCTTTCGTAAAAATGGAATAAAAATAAAAGCTAAATTTTAAAATCGAAATATCGGTTTCAATATAAAATTGTAAAATCTCTAAATATGTGCAATTTAATAGAATAATTAGTTACTGAATCTTTCTATTCTTCCAGACAATGCTGGCGCATTCATTTCATATTTAGGACACAGCCTAACATTTTTATCTGGTCTAAGCTTTATTCATTCAATAAGCGGAAAATGTAGTCGAGCTATACTTTTGTCGCTGTGCTACAGTTTTTATATATTGGGTATGGCGTCAGCAGTTAGTATAATTGGAGCTTCGTATAGTAAGAATATGGACGGAAATCACACCGGAAAAAGGGCAGATAATATTAAAAGCATTTATATCGATTTTGCGGCAGTATATATATCTATTGCTCTTTTAATACTAACTCTCTTCATTGGTTTGAAAGTACTCTGTTATTTAGGGACAGTCGATTGTGAAAATAGTATGGACAACGAATTTCGAGTTTCGAATTCCAATGGCAGCGTGTTTGATAAAAGGGTTGATGTAATAAAAAGGATTGAATTTTTTTATGTCACTAAAAATCAACAATGGAATATAACACTGCTTCTTGTCTTGGTAGAGGCCATACAATACTCATTGTTTATTTATTTTTTATTTTGGTTTACCCTTAATCCAGCCATGAGACTTACCGTTGATGCCGAAATGGATTCAATGTTTTGGATGGTGTATGCGGGAACTGTCGTTTGTACTATATGCTTAGTATTCTGTTCAGCTAAAGTTTTATTTGTTACAAATCAGTTGAGTTTGGTTTTAATAACCATCTTAAGTATGATCGTTTGCAGTTCGGTGACGACTGTTGTTCCTTTCTGGATAATTTTATTATTTTTCGGATTATCTTTCTCAAACTTACAGATCATTCTTATTGAGGTATCACATTTCCTTTATATGGAGATTTTACTTTACACCTCATACGCATGCAAAATGTTGTCTACATCAATTATTTACTATTATTTCGTATCTAATTCGAAGAATTCTTACTTTTATTCAATCGACACAAGTACCTTAATGTCACAAGGATTTGTTTATATCATCATTGGTTCTCTATTGGCACTGACGGTGGGCATAAAAGTTCCTCGAACCCACAAAACATCTTTATTTGAAATACAATATGGATTACTTGGTATAATATTCCAGAAACATCAAATAGAGCAGTTGAATGTTAAATATTTAAATGATGGAACTATTCCAACTATAAGTAAGCCTTGACAGTTTTGCAATTAAGTTAAAAACTACTGCAAATATATAAACAAAAATTAAAACCGTTAATTATGATAATAAAAACTGTGCATTTTCTTACGTTTTTTATTTATTAATTTGTTATCGACACAATTTTAATATTTTGACAGGAATTTTTCGGTCCCAATACAATTTGCTACTTTCCAAAGGAACTTCATTGCATTCACTAATTTGAAAACCTAATGATTCTTCAAATATAATAAATAATTGATAATTTCTATGGCAAAATGAAATTTTATGTTCATAAATGTGATTACAAACCCATTATATTAAGAAATCCATTTAGGGTAACTTCATTGCGTACAGTAGCAGCCAAGAACATTTGAACTTTATCTTTCTTCAGCTTAAATATGTAGTGGATTGCAGAAGATAAATCGTTGAAGCAGGAATCATCATAAACAACATCTGCTGCTATTATAACTTCAGGCTTAAGTATATAAACTTTGGATTCTTCTTCTATACGCTCCCAAGGTACCAACAAACATTCAACAATTTGAGAATTTATTTTAAATCTGTTTTTGTCTTCCAATGCATTAGGAAAATTTCTTTTTATATTTTCACACATAAGATCTACGCATAAGCCGCTGCCATCAGTGAGTAACAGGTGTCTTATCTGACACATCTTCAGCATAATTAGCCCGCACAATCCAGTGCCAGCACCTAATTCTAAAATACATTTGTCTTGTACAACACTTTCATTTTCCATTAAAAAATTTGCAAGAGCTAGACATGCTTGCCAACTGCAAAGTCCAGTTGTACCATCAGATACAAAATTCTTTGACTCGCGTAAGGTTAATTGTACCCCTGGCTTCAGAATATAATGTTTAAAAGCATACTTTTTGGTGCAATCATTGCCCGATTTTAGTTGCATTTGGCAATAAGTCTCGTAGACAGCGTCATGGACTTCAGAACAATTATTTTCTAAGATATATAGTAGTTTTTTCAGAAAACTTAGTTGGTAACTTAATTTTATAGGATATTGTGCATTTAGAGGTGAATTGAATGTAGCATCCATTAAAATTTTCTGCTGATTCCAATCCAAGTTGTTGGGAAACTCCTGGAACAAAACGAATAGTAAACATAAATCGGGAAATGCTGTGATTTAGGTACCTGCCATGATATGCAATGCAGAGGATAACAACTCAAGAATTGTTTTTTAATTTTGCTTATAAAAGCATTAAAATTTATGTTATCATCTAATCCGTACATTATAAAAAAATATGTAATTGCCCGTTCTATTATTATAACTTTTATTTGCGTCCGTCATTGGACACCATTTTAAAATTTTGTATTCTGTTGTGTGGTACCAATATAAGTTATACCGAAATCGTGTTGTAATGTGGATTATCAGCTGATGTTAAACGTATCTACCAAGGCGCATCATATATATATATATATATATATATATATATATAGATTTGCCATGGTACCTACATTTCAAGTGTATATCCTATATACAAATGCAGCGTGATGTGTAAAATTTATCAAATCAGAACAATAAATACAATTTAAAACTAACTAGAATTTAAAACATATTAAGTAACAAAAAAGGGTGTTAATGATAACATAAGGCAACAATTATGGTGATTTAGATATTTTCTAATGTGGTTGCAGGCACTGAAAAACTACGAAACTCATAATAACTGAAAAAAGTAGAGGATAGCAGTTGTCAAAGGATGATAATGGGTAGTGTTTACACAGAAGGCCGTTTCTACAAGAAACTAATGTATTCAGTTCCCGCTCGTTAGTTGATTTTGTTGTGTTCTAAAGTGAATAGATTGTACTTTCTACATACATATACAGAAATGGTGTTAAAAATATTTTATAAAATTTTTGCAACATAGTTTTAACCTATAATTAAACGTGAGCTTAAAAATACGCACATAATTCTTGGATATTTACGTACATACATAAATAGGTAAGTTACTTAATTTTTCTAGAATTTATAGTTGCTTAAAAACAATTAATGTTATTCGAAACATATGTATGTATGTATATGCACATGCACATTAAATATATATTAAAAATACTTCCATTGCTAATGTGTACCGTACCCACCAAAAGCTCATTTTCTGGATCCGCATCGATTTCTGATCGTGTACTATGACTGGTCTTTACTGGAAACAATTGTTCGACATATTTAATCATATATCATCTTCAACCCTTTTTTTTATTTTATCCTCCAGTATTTGAAGGAAGTCGAGAGGATTAAAATTATAGCACTAAACATTTAACCGCTAAAAATTATTTACGAAGTTATATTAAAAGTCATTAAAGTGTAAAGTATAATATGCGCGTTTGTGCAGTGTGCTAAATAAAATATTCGAAGGGTGTTGGAAATTTATTCTGTGTTTCAAGAGACGAGGATGAAAGAAAGGACTGGAGTGAAATTTGTGGCGTTAACATTTCTTGCTTGCATATGTGCAGATAATTTTGTTTTCTTCGAGCATTGTACAAGGTGGAAGTAAGCTACCGCTCTTTCTAAATGTACATTTTTGAAGATTTATTTACTTATAAGTGAAATTTGTTTGCTGGTGGCTAAGGAATGTCTGGACGCATTTTATTGTTGCTTTACCAAATCATCACTCGAACTAAACCATAGTTTTGGAAAGATTCAAAACTCTCATCTTATGCAAAGACTTTTATAAACTATTTGAAAATTTATAAATGATTTTTAAAAATCACATTATAATAAGTGTAATAGGCTATGGATCTTATACAAACCAAATCCAAAAAATTATTTTTATTTGAAACTTTATGAACCCCGTAATTTTCATAGTTTTATAGCCTATATTACTTATAATATACTCCCCAATTCATTGTTTCCAAAAGCCAAAATTGGCAAATATTATTTCCACCTAAACTAATAACTTGTTGTAGAGACGTTGAATATTCGAATAAATTTTTTTTCTTAATTTTTATTCGAAAATACAATGATGATAATAGAATGCGTTAAATAAATAAATACCCCAAACTAAAAATACTTGTGGAAGAAAAAGATAATGTTTCTTTTATTAAAATTAGTAGACGTCTTGCTTTCTTACAGGATTGATCAGAAGCCCTAACAATCGAATTAATGAACAACACATTAAATTACTAAATATGTACTTTAATATTATTTCTTAGCTCGTGGAATTTTTCATGTAATACCAACTATTTTAAACATGTCCCAAAGCTCCAAACAAAAAAAGTATGCTAATACTTTCTTTTCAAGATAATTTTTTTATAATAGTTCACATATTACACTGAGGTATCGGACAAAGAGCCCGAATTGAATGACAATATGTTACTAACTGATTTCAAAACGTATTAATTATGTAGGAAATACTAAAAACAGAAGAAACATTAGAAACGTGATCTGGTTTTTAATGTTATTTTAACCGTATCATCAACGTCAACAATTTGTAAAAAAATGTTTTCCACTTGTTTTTTCATTCAAAATAAAAAAAGAACTTAAAAGATACAAATGAAATACACATCAACGTTAACAACAAAGTATACCAAATTGTCCTGCTTTATATAATTTTTTCGAAGTTATTCGGATGAAATTTTTCATTCTGTATTCTTAAAAATATGCGAATAAAAGTTTAAAATTATTTAGCAGCTTGAAAAAAAATTCATGAAATTTTGACGACTTTAGTAGAATAATTGACAACTTTAGTAGAGACCCCAGCTTAGGTTACTATGAAATCTTTTACGTGAATCTCTGCTCTCTCAAATTGAAATTCATAAAATTTTAAAATTTTGTTTTTGTTAATAAATTATAATAAACATTTGTTTGTTATCCTGAAGAGGATATCCAGAGGACATCGAAATTCCGATATAAATAAAAAATAAATAATTTTTTATAAAAATAAGCCTTAAACTAGAAATATATATATATATATATATTGTTACAAAGATTAGAAATAGATTTAAATAAAACGACAATGTGGCTATATGTACTTGGCAGCACTGGCAATATTATCTATAGTTGTCAAAATGTTACAAACACTATATAGATAATATTCAAATTAACGGAAATGGAATACTCCAGAATATACAAGATCATTCCAGGCTGTGCCAATAAGAGTAAACCACAACAACAACAAACATAGCAACATCAATGCTAAGAGATGTTGTTCTTAATGATCTTGTATGCAAGTATTCGCTGCTAATAAAACTAAATAGATTCACAAGTATACACAGCCATATACACGTAGAAGAAACAAAACCACACACTCATTCATACAACCACTCATAGTTACCATAGGCAAAACACACAGAACACTCATACATTCATACACACATAGTTACCATAAGCAAACCAAACAAGTCAGCATTGTCATACAAACACACACATGCCAAGTAAAATACAACCACCATACCCAGAACTTTCGCGAGGTTACCAGACGACGTCATTTTTGCTATATAAAGGCGCTGCCAGAACTCAGCAATAATCAGTGTGATATCAGACATAGATGTGTTAACATCGCTAAGTGTTGAGTAGTACAAGTACTCGTGTAAATAAAGTAATAAATAAATTGTTGCCGCATTATATTTCTAAATTAATTTGTCCGTGTTTTAATTTGATGCAATAAAACGAATCCTTGAAGGATAAGTAATAAAATCGTTTTTACGAAAAGGTCTAAAAACGTAACAATTGGTGTCAGAAGTGGGATTGCAAAAATAATTAAAAGGACATTGCAATTTAAGAAAGGACATTAAAAAAAAGGACATTATAAAATTAAAATAAATAATCATGAAATTTGATGAGTTAAAAGTTGAACAGCTGAAAAAGGAGCTCAGCAAGCTTGAATTGCCAACTGCAGGTAACAAGGCTGAACTGCAGAAGAGGCTGATAGATGAGTTTAAGAATCGCGGCATGGACATCGGGACATACGAGTTTGAGGACAAAGACGATGTGCAGGTATGCCCTCCTGCCACGACCAGCAGCATGGACATAAATTCAATGTTCGCTGCTATGATGATCCAGATAAAAGGAATCAGTGATGCACAAACTGCATCAAGAATCAGCAGTGAAAAGCTTGTAGCCGAAATAAGTGAAATAAAACAAAACTCTCAGCAGATGCAGGAGGCATCAAGGATCAACAGTGACAAGCTTGTAGCCGAAATAACTGAAATAAAACAGAATTCTCAGCAGATGCAGGAAAAGCTTGTAGCCGAAAATCAGCAGATGCAGGAAAAACTGGTAGCCGAAATACAGGAGTCAAATAAAGCCATGAACGAGACCCTGGTAGAGGTTTCTGAAGCCATTAACAGGAGGGTGGATTCTATCGAGAATAAGTTCTCAGAGCTGGCGGATAGAGTCCAACATCTAGAACGCGGTGGCCTGGAACAGCATGCAAAGGAGTTCGAAGAGAAATTGCATGCTCTAGAGGACAAGATGCATAACCTGGAGTGTAGTGGCGGGCCAGTACGAGCAGTTGCGGAGGTTTCTGCGCGGACAAAAGCGCCATGCTTCGATGGCAGCGTACCATTAAGCATCTTCAAATTCCAGTTCGAGACGGTTGCTAGCAGAAATGGATGGGATGCTGAAGAAAAGGCCATAGAGCTGGTTTTGTCCTTAAAGGGTACAGCCGCAGAGGTACTTGAGACTGTGCCAGTAAGCTGCAGAAACAACTACAATGAAATAATGGCAGCATTGCAGCGCAAGTATGGTGGTGAGCACAAGCGCGATTTATACAGAATGGAATTGCGATGTAGAGTTCAGAAGCCTAACGAATCTCTACAAGATTTCGCAATGGAAATCGAGCGTCTAGTGCAGCTCACATATCCAGGCGAGAGTCACCCGTTCCTGGACCATCTTAAAACTGAGGCTTTCGTTAACGGCATTCGCGACTCTGATGTTAAACTGGCGGTGTGCGCTACGCAGAAATCCACTTTTGCTGAAACTGTGTCATTTGCGCTGGCTCAAGAGACTGCCAGGATGGTTTTCAAGCCACAGATATGTAAAGTGCGGAATGTGGAGGTTTTGTCTGAGGAGGATAACAACCTAGTGGCTAGCGTTAAGGAGGCAATGCGACAACTGCTGGCAGAGAAGGCTATCAAAGAAAAGCCTAAGTGCTTTAACTGCGGAAAAACCGGTCATTTTCAGCGCAGCTGCAAAGCACAAAGGAAGAGAGGTAGATCTGTTTCGCCACCAAGAAACAGCAAACGGGTGAACCAAACATCATCCCAAGAGTCCCCGTTAAACTAAAACGAGCTAGCACTAAGGGGCAAGAGCTAGCTCTCACAAACGAGGGCCCCACAATCTCCATATCAGTGATGCAGCAGAAAAACAGCAACCTCACTGCGTCCGGACACATCAACGGGGAAAAGCACGTATTTACCATAGACACAGGGGCATCGCAGTCAATAATAAGGCCCGATATAGTAAAGGGGAAATGCGAGCGGTTAAGCAATATTCGGCTACGTACAGCTACTGGAGAGCCTGCCACTGTCTATGGTAAGATTGAAGTGAAGGTGACTATAGCCAACATCAGCGTGAGACATGTGTTTATTGTTGCCGATATTGTCGATGAGGTTATTATTGGAGCCGATTTTATGATTAATCACGGCATTAATCTACATATGGGACAACAGCTGATGATTTGGCGTAATGTGGAAATACCCCTTGATGTTGGATATGACAACAAACCGCAAGTAACAAGAATATTTGCCATTGAGAGCCAGACAATACCGCCGCAGTCTGAAACAGTCATATGGGCGCGGATGAAGGGAGATTGTGAGGACAATCGGTTGTGGGTTGTAGAACCGGCAGATCTAAAGAGAGAGCTTATAACAGCGAAAGCTCTAGTGAAAACTAGTGAAGGAGGAAGAGTCCCTATAAGAGTGCTTAACTTGTCAGACCATGAAAAATTCATCAAAGAAAATTCCGATGTTGGCCAGTGTACTCCAGCAGAGGCAATAATAAACTGCGAGAAGAAGATAGAGCCTACTAATTTGTCCGCAAAAGAACGTGAACAATTTGAGGAATACGTAGAGAAATGGGTAGCAGGTCTATCAGCGACAGATAAAAATAAAGCCAAGCAGTTACTAAAAAGGCATGCCAGTATCTTCGCCATGGGAAGCCAAAGCCAGGGTAGGACTGCATTGGTTAAACATGAAATTAACACAGGCGAAGCTAGGCCAATTAAGCAGCCACCCAGAAGCGTACCCCTAGCAAAGCGGGATAAAGTAAAAGAGCTTGTAAGTGAAATGGAGCGTGATGGCGTAATCGAGCCATCTTCTGGTCCTTGGAGTTCGCCTGTAGTCTTAGTTAAAAAGAAAGATGGCAGTACTAGATTCTGCGTAGACTACAGGAAGCTCAATGACATAACCAAGAAGGACAGTTATCCGCTCCCCAGGATCGATGACACTTTGGACACGCTAGCTGGTACCAAATGGTTCTCTACGCTGGACTTGCGAAGCGGATATTGGCAAGTGGAGATTGCAGAGAAAGACAAGGAGAAAACTGCCTTCAGTGTCGGCAACGGTTTATGGCAGTTCAAAGTCATGCCATTTGGTCTCTGCAATGCTCCGGCCACATTTGAACGCCTAATGGAGAAGGTACTGATAGGACTTCACTGGAAGACATGCTTGGTATATCTCGATGACATAATCGTGATGGGGAAAACTTTTGATGAACACCTCAATAACATGGCAGAAGTTCTCGAACGAATATCATCAGCTGGATTGAAACTCAGCTTGAAGAAATGTGCATTGTTCCAGAAAGAAGTAAAGTATTTGGGGCATCGTGTTACAGCAGACGGAATCTCAACAGATGAAGATAAAATAAAAGCAGTAAGGGACTGGCATCCACCTAAAAATCTTCATGAATTGCGCAGCTTTTTGGGCCTTTGCACATACTACAGACGTTTTGTGCCGAATTTTGCCAGTGTAGCTGCAAGCTTGCATGAGCTGACAAAGAAGTCAAGACCATACCATTGGGGCGAGCCACAGGAAAAATCCTTCCAGAAGCTCAAAGAATTATTATGTACGTCACCAGTGCTAGCGTATCCCATAGCTGGAGAAAAGTTTGTGCTGGATACTGATGCGAGCGGCTATGGCATAGGGGGTGTGCTATCCCAAGTAGTAAATGGCACTGAGAAGGTCATAGGGTACTATAGCCGTGTACTCTCAAAACCTGAGAGGAACTACTGTGTGACACGACGTGAGCTTCTGGCGGTATTGGAATGCATTAAGCATTACCATAAGTACCTGTATGGTCAACACTTTACATTAAGGTCCGATCATTCTGCACTGAGATGGCTATTGCAGTTTAAAAATCCTGAGGGGCAACTGGCAAGGTGGATTGAGCGCCTGCAGAGCTACGACTTCAGCATTGAGCATAGAAGGGGCACAAAGCATAACAATGCGGATGCTCTTTCGAGAAGACCGTGCTGTTTAGAGTGTAAACATTGTGTTAGAACCGAACAAAAGGAAGGCGTTGTGGATGTTCGGCTAATGCACATCGGCCCTGATGAGGACTGGTCAGCGGCACAGAGAGACGACGATATACTAAGGAAAATTATAGCGGCCAAAGAAGAGGACAGACGACCATCCCGGAATGAAATTTCGGCTGAAAGCCCACTCGCCAAATCTTATTGGGCTCAGTGGAACAGCCTTAAGGTAATAAAAGGGTGTTTATACCGCGTATGGGAAAGTGTAGATGGCAAAACAACTTCAAATTTAATAGTTGTGCCATACTCCAAGATAAGTGAAGTTTTACAGGAGTTTCATAATGGCCCCAGTGGCGGTCATCTTGGAGTAACAAAAACACTGGAGAAACTGAAGCAGCGTTTTTATTGGGTTGGATGTCAACAAGCCGTAGCTGACTGGATAGCAAACTGCCCACAGTGCATAGCAGCCAAAGGCCCAGTAAGAAGGAGCCGGGGACAGCTGCAACAATACAACTCAGGAGCACCATTCGAGCGGATCGCAATGGATGTGGCAGGTCCCTTTCCCGTTACCGAAGCCGGAAATCGTTATGTACTTGTGGTAATGGACTATTTCAGTAAATGGCCAGAGGTATATGCTATACCTAACCAGGAAGCAAAGACAATTGTAAATGCTTTCGTCAACAACTGGGTATGTCGCTATGGTGTCCCAATAGAATTACATTCCGACCAAGGAAGGAATTTCGAGTCTGCCATATTCAAGGAAATGTGCGAGCTGTATGGGATAAAGAAAACCAGAACGACGCCGCTGCATCCACAGTCTGATGGCATGGTAGAAAGGTTCAATCGCACCTTAGAAGAGTACCTACGAAAAGTAGTAAGCACCCATCAGAGGGATTGGGACGAGCACATCCCCAAATTTTTAATGGCATATAGGTCAGCTGTACACGACTCAACATCGAGAACGCCAGCCAAAATTATCTTCGGGACGGAATTAAAACTACCTGGAGATTTGGAATTTGGTGTTAAGCCAACTGTAGAGGAAGGAGCTATTACGTCCCAGGAGAAGGACGACTTAAACGAACTGCATGAGTTCGTGCGCAATAGAATCAAGTTGGTCAGTGACAAGATGAAGGCTAGGTATGACCGCGCAGCAAACTCGGAGGGATTTATGGAAGGACAATTGGTTTTACTGTATAACCCACAACGGAAGAAAGGATTGTCCCCAAAATTACAGACTCACTGGGATGGCCCGTATAAAGTGATTAAGAGAGTGAATGACGTTGTATACCGGATACAGAAGCACAATAGCCCAAGGTCGAAAATGAAGATAGTACATCTCGAACGATTGGCGCACTATGGAAGAGGTGATTGTATGCCTATTCGGGACGAACAGGCTTAAGTGGGCGGCAGTGTTACAAAGATTAGAAATAGATTTAAATAAAACGACAATGTGGCTATATGTACTTGGCAGCACTGGCAATATTATCTATAGTTGTCAAAATGTTACAAACACTATATAGATAATATTCAAATTAACGGAAATGGAATACTCCAGAATATACAAGATCATTCCAGGCTGTGCCAATAAGAGTAAACCACAACAACAACAAACATAGCAACATCAATGCTAAGAGATGTTGTTCTTAATGATCTTGTATGCAAGTATTCGCTGCTAATAAAACTAAATAGATTCACAAGTATACACAGCCATATACACGTAGAAGAAACAAAACCACACACTCATTCATACAACCACTCATAGTTACCATAGGCAAAACACACAGAACACTCATACATTCATACACACATAGTTACCATAAGCAAACCAAACAAGTCAGCATTGTCATACAAACACACACATGCCAAGTAAAATACAACCACCATACCCAGAACTTTCGCGAGGTTACCAGACGACGTCATTTTTGCTATATAAAGGCGCTGCCAGAACTCAGCAATAATCAGTGTGATATCAGACATAGATGTGTTAACATCGCTAAGTGTTGAGTAGTACAAGTACTCGTGTAAATAAAGTAATAAATAAATTGTTGCCGCATTATATTTCTAAATTAATTTGTCCGTGTTTTAATTTGATGCAATAAAACGAATCCTTGAAGGATAAGTAATAAAATCGTTTTTACGAAAAGGTCTAAAAACGTAACAATATATATATATATATATATATAATATTAATAAACTAATTTTTTGACATATTGTCATTGTACTATTAAAATATGAAATTTATTTGTTGGGTGGTTAAGCAATGTCTATATGCATTTCATTGGTGCTTCTTACCAAATCGTCAGTAGACTTCAACCACATTAAAGTTTCAAACTTCTCAACTTATTAAAAGACTTCCAAAAACCATCTGAGAATTATGTTAAATAAATTAACTATAAAAATTCACAAACAATTTCAAAAAATCACATTATAATAAGTGTAGCAGGCTATGAAACTTATACAAACCAAACCCAACAAACAACTTTTTATTCGATACGACTCTATTTTATTTTTCTATACCTTTATACAATTAGAAATCCCTTGGATATTTTTTTTTCTTTCATTGTTATCCAAGGGATTTCTAATTGTATAAAGGTATAGAAAAATAAAATAGAGTCGTATCGAATAAAAAGTTGTTTGTTGGGTTTGGTTTGTATAAGTTTCATAGCCTGCTACACTTATTATAATGTGATTTTTTGAAATTGTTTGTGAATTTTTATAGTTAATTTATTTAACATAATTCTCAGATGGTTTTTGGAAGTCTTTTAATAAGTTGAGAAGTTTGAAACTTTGCAAAACTGTGGTTGAAGTCTACTGACGATTTGGTAAGAAGCACCAATGAAATGCATATAGACATTGCTTAACCACCCAACAAATAAATTTCATATTATATATATATATATATATATATATATATATATATATAAGTATATATATATATATATATATATATATATATATATATATATTTATATATATAAATATATATATATATATATATATATATATATATATATATTATATAAAAAATCAAAGGCAAAAAGTTAGAACAATTTATACCTATTTAGCTACAAATTAACCAGCTTTTAGTTGAGTTACAAGAAACTAATTTTAAGTTAGTAGAAAAGTCATGCAGAGTCGGAAAGTTGACTACTCGGATAAGCCATCGCAATGTTAAAATAGTTAGTTGGCATCAGCCACAATTAGTTGAGAAAAAATATATTTCAAGTTAGATAAAAGTTAACTGAATTGCTTATAGAGCTCTTGTACGCTCCTTCTTGGATTACTTTCATATTTTGCCAAATTGATCTGTGACATATATGTATATCGCATTTACATAAGTACAAATAAATATGGAAACACATGCAAATTATATGTTTGGTTGAGGTTTGTTTTTAATTTAATTTATTTATTAATAAAAATTATTACCTGATTATGTATCTTTAAAATTATAAATTAATATTAAGTTAGATATACATATATGTTTTATAGACATTGAGTGAGCCTTTTGGGCTGGTCTATGTCCGGCTTTTTTGATTGAGTTATTATAACTGCCCTCAAGCTTAATCTCTTAATTGGAAAGAAGCATAATTGTTTCGTTGTATTTACATTAAAAAATGCAGTCACGTTATCAAAGTTAAAAGAACGGTTTAATGTTTCAATTCAAAATATAACAAAATTTTTTAGCAGACACAACGTCAGCTTAAATCGTGGGAAACACAAAAATGACTTTTAAAAGAATCTTAGCTCACATATGTTCGTATGAACCATGTACTGCCGATTCTGAGTTGACCATTAATTCTTTTGTGTTTCTAACTCATTTAATTTGAAATAAATTGATGCCATGTACGCGACTAAGTGTACCCATATAAGTATGTACATATGTATATAATAAAATTCTCATAAGTCAAGCTGTAGAAATACAATTTGCAAACGTGCACAATTATAATAGTAAAAGATAAATGAACAGATGTAGAGACATTTTTTAAAGAAACCTTATTACGGTTGAAGGTAAGAATACTCATATCAATATTTCTTGATTCAGTGCAGTTAACCGCAATTTTTTATATGTTAAAAAAATATATTTAACTGCAGGTACGTAGCTATTATTACTAGAAAAATACTCATTCTACTACATATTTAATGACACATCTAATCTTCCTTGCCATATACCTACCGCAAAATTCAATTATTTCTTTGTGCCTGCACATATACACGTTTATATGCATATGTAGGAATGAATACATACATAAATATGTATTTATAAGATATGTATTTGGTATATTTTTGTATAAAATAGTAGTAATTATTACGAGTATTTTGGACTCAAAATCGAAAAATGTTGTATGTATACCTACCTGCTTATAAAACCAGGAAAAAGGAAATTGTCATCCAAATATGTAAGTATGTATATGAGATTCATTTTCTTGCTGTAAGATACAAAAGTAGCATAGAGCAGCAGCCAGATAAACATGCTTCGTAAATGAATATTTTTAACTCGATGGCATAAAAAGAAACAATCTAGTACGCGCAAGCCTGATAAAAAAGCACAAATGTTGGATTTTTTTATAGAAATTCGATGGGTTAATACTTTCCATTTCAATGAAGAAAGCCTTAAGCTGTACACTATAATACAACCACATACAGCAAAATCATTCCAAACCATGTACAGACAAGTGTTGTCATACGAAGTGCGTTTCTAGTTTCGCTGCTGCAATTTTCTGATCAATGCTTGTTGTTGCAAGTTTCAAACGCATTTAAAACATGATTTGTGATATGGCTGTGCCCATTTCTTCCATTTATATGTACATACATATGTACCCACCTATAAACAATTAAAAAACTAACTTGAAGAAATTTGCAACAAAACTGCAATAAAAAATTTAATTGTACAAAAATAAGTATGTATAACATTTTGTTTTATAAACAAGACCTTTTATATTAGAGCACACACATGCAAACACGTCTGTGTACTCTTTGCAAAAACATCCCCTGTCGGAATGTGACTTTGCTTCAATTTAACTCATGGTTAATCGTAAGTGAGTTGCAGTTGTATATACATATATGCATGTACTTATATATAAAGGGTTGTGATTCTTTAAAAATCAGTTGGATAGATAGTATTTACCATAACCCCGCAATGGTCCTAATTTTCAAGGTATCACAATATAATGTATAATGGGCCAGGACTAGAAAGGATGGTTAGTGAATTTTACCATTTTCTATTAACGGGATTCGAAACTACAGTGGTGGCCGACTTTGAGGAATCCAATGCAAATATTTACTGATCGTGGTATTTTTTATCATCAGTTATATCATTGAGTATAGATAGCAGAAGTCTATATAATTTCAATGTAACACATTGAATAATTTTTCGTTATTTAAACTTTTTGTATTATGTTATTAGAAACAATGATATGTGATAATACGTTGTGACTACTAACTTATGTATATACATACATACATATCCGCATTTAAATGTCTATATTTAGTAAAAATATTTAAAATTCTAAAATTTCAATGCCAAACGTGTTTATTTATAAGTTGCGAAGTTTATACGTGATTCTATTGTGGTTGAGTTACAACAATTTTGGAATCAATGACAAGTTGTATGAATATTTAACAATAATTTATTATTGTATGGATTGACTATGTGCACATATCGAGGCTTCGGTGCAATAGCATCATGACCCAACATTTGTGAAATGTGGGTGAGATAGATATGAAAAACTATTCGTTTATAATAAAATTATTCCTTGTAAATTCTATGAAAAGTATATACATATCCTTAGACTGTAGTGATATTTCCTTCGATGTAGCTATCCAAATACTAATGAAAATAATCTAAATAAAAGTAATTTTCTTAAGTGTTTTGCCATTAGGCTGTTTTGAGTAAAGGATTGCCAAGTGTTTAGTCCCTTAAATATCTGAATTTAATTTTATATGTTTACTTTAAACCATAAACAATTTATAAAATTTTGTGTTTATGGTGCAGTAGTATGTCTGTGTAATTTAGGAGAGAACGAATTTTCAGTAGCGCTACCTGTTGGAAATTGGTTATACCAATTTAGAAACCTTCGTCGGCTCATGTTCAATATCTTTGCTAAAGATTATAACACGATCAAATGCACAGTTAACGATTTAACTCATTTTGAATAATTTTCAGTGGCGTCTCCTGCCGGAGATTGGTCATACCAACTTAGAACCTTCGTCGGCTCATGAGCAACAACTTTGCTAAAGATCATAACATAATCAAACACAAAGTTCACAATTTTATAAAGGACATACACACAAACATTGATGCTCTATTGAGTACGTATGTACTCATTATAAAGAAGAATTGCTTATAGGAAAACCCGCATGGAACAATTTGGTGAAATTTCCAAAGTTTCTCATATCCGATGTGTACTGTATTACGTCTTGCGTTTAATTGATTGAGTTAAGCTGATTGATTGACTAACAATAATGAAAGAAACAAAAATAAATCAATAATAACAAAATCGTGTGTTTGACATTCAATATATGCTCGAGCAATAAACAACTAAAACATCGCCACTAAAGCATATTTCCTGCTTTGGCAAATAAATTAAGTAAAGCCGAAATAAATCGAATTTATAAACTACCCGATCATGCAGAACTACTTAACCATAAAACATAGAACAACGGTAAGTTATTGTTTTGTACATAAATATGCACAAACATATTAAGGAGTGTTGGTGTTATATATTTAGTATAATGCATTAAACTCTATGTTGGCATGTACTTTTAAGCACTTAAGTATTTTCTAGCTTTTCCTATTTTATAGTCTGTTAACATAACAGGGTAGTTGAGTTGAAAGTCATCCAATTAATTTTTTCGGCATTAAAATAATTAAATTGTTTTCCAGAGGTAAACGAACTCGAATCTCAAGCAATTAAACTTACAAACGAACGAACGTTTACAAACGAACGAAAAAGCAAACAAATTATCATTAAGTAGGTAAATATGTATCTGTGCCCAAAGGAATGAGTGCTTGAGTCGACTCAAGCAAAATGTTTTATGTTTCTATTTTTTACGCTAGAAGGTCTATAGCGTTACATGATTCACTTCCCCTGCTGGCATTGGAATAAATCTCAACATTGCGAACTTTAACTGAAAATCCTGAGTTTAATTTGCGCTCATGTATTTACATGAGTCAATATACCCGCTCATGTTTTTATCTGTACTTAAACAGATATCTTAATACTTAAACATAATATCGCCTATTCTGTAACTATTTGTGAACGTCATCTCAAGACACATTGTCAATGAATGAAATATTTTCTAAATCAAACTAAGTTTAATAAGGAATAGTTTAATAAGGAATAGTTGACACTGCCACATCAAAAAAAAAAAATAATAATAAAAAAGTAAATAAACAAGTAAAGTAAAATGTTGAAAGCATATTGTTTAAAATATCTTAATTGTATTAAATTTAGTTTTTCAGTAATGTCGTAATGAAAGAAAAGCAATGTCTATAATGTATTGAGGGTGTCCATTGTACTGAAGGTGTACATTAAATTTTCTTGTACACTATTTCGTTCTCTGCTGTGAACTCCGCCATTGCTTACAAAAAATGTGCTGAAATAAAAATTGTAAAAATAGTTGTGTTTGTCACTGTTGTAAAGAGAAGCAAATACCAACGCTTATTTTAAACGCAAGGAAATATATAATTTCCAGCAAATAAATCGAAATGCCAATTTTGTAATATATTGCAATATACGAAATGATTTATGACATTTGCAGATTAAGGCGGTTGTTCTAACAAAACAAAATTTTAGTACATAAAATAAAAAATAAAAAAAATTATATAAAAATAAAGTAAAATCAAATAAAACGGTTTTTAAAACTGTAAATGAAGAGTGGTTACATTTTAATGAAACAATAAAAATATATACTTATGTGAACAAAAATAATTATATTTTGTATGGACGGAAGTATTTTCAATGCCAGTACATTAAATACTTATAAAGCAAGTCAAAACAGATTATCAGCCAGTTGTAAATTGTCTCGCTTGGTTGTTAGTAACAAGTAAACAAAGAGGTAACAAGTTTAAGAAATTTTCTAAGGAATTTTTCAATTACGTCAATGAACATTTGGCTTTTCTATCTTCCTCTACCAAAAATGTTTAACCGCAACTTCAGCTGCTTACGTTACCGAAAAAAATTAAAGTGATTTTCATTAATTGAACGAAAGAGAATGTTGTTTTAAATCGTTGCAATACTCGCTCCATCATTGCTGAGAGTAATAAAAATAGTCGAATTTCAGAAATAATATTCAATCAAACCCAAAATTACTTCCCTTTATTTGTGTGTGTATGTATCAGTGAAGTGGGAATAGTCATATTCAAATACATGATTATGCGGCACATCAGTAGTATTTGTGCAAATACATGATTTAATACATATTGTAAGAAATTATTTTATTTTTAAAATATAATTTTGTGATTTTAATTGAATTGTTTAATTCAGTAAGACATAATAAATATTCTGAAGCACAGGGAAAATCATCATCAGTTTTAAACATTCAACTAACGTAGCAGAGCAGAATAGCTATTTTCGAAAGCCGCTTCAATTTTATCATCAGTACTAATATGAATTTTTGTTTATTGCCATTTGTTAGATGGCTTAGTTAAATGCAATAACAGTTTCTCTTTCTACCACTGTCGTTATGAAGCAGGATACAAGAACTTTATCATGCTTTTTTCATTTTGTTGTGTATAGCAATAAAGAGTTCGATACAATTTTTTTTACTTATTTTACTTTTTGCTCAACGCCCTAGAACGAAGAGAATCTATCATGAAATGGGCATCGTGACTAGTTAATGTAAAATTGTTTTGTAGCGACTATAGACATAAGTTTAAAGAAATCGTTCTATGTTCCTTTCTCAACTATAGTTTTCCGAGATCCGGTAATATATAAACACAAAATACAAAAATTTCGGGAAACGATTAACGATTTCGGACATTAGTTTGTTTTAAAAACTATAGCTAGATCTTGGTAACTTTCGCTAAAACTCTTGATCAATAAAAAAATTAAAAATAAAATAATACAATTTTTAAAGGTAATTAACTAGCTGTGATCCCCTAGTAACTCTTTATTTTTAGCATGGCGGTTTCATAAAGAATACAACACATATAAAAATAAGAAATGCTGAATATATTTTAGAAGAAATAGACTCGTTATAATAAAGAACATACATGTATGTATGTAATTTTAGCAAAAAACCCTTTCTTTTTAAGTGAAAGTTTTCATCCTCTTTCGTGAGGCAAATTCATCTCATTTATATGGAATAATGAATCATGACCTTTAACGGTCACTACGGCATTATAAATGATCCTGAATCTATTAAAAAGAGGGGCCATCCTAATTAAAAACTGTATGCTTGCCTTAAGTTATTCCTATTTTTTTGTTTTAAATTTGTATTACTTTCATTTTTTACGGTCAATTAAGTGCAGCAATCCAATTTATTTTTCTGCACTTTACCACCTACCAATTACTTTATTATTGTACTTTTTATTTCACTACTCGTATTTTAAGACTTCTATTGTGTTAAATTTTCTTAATACCGTTTGATTACAGCTTGAATAGACAGCACGCAATTGAAATCAAAATGCTTGATATTTTATTACGAATAGCTCTTACCAAACTTATCTTTTTTGCGTAAAAATCATAAAGTCTTAATCCGTTAACGACAACTTCATGCATATTTTACCCAGTTGGTCACATATTGAAGTTATTGGCGACAGCTCATACAAATCGTTGGCGCAATTTTCAATTAAATTACTAGAAAATCGTGCGAGACTATACAAGCGACAGTTTCTTGCGTCGCATCGTCGACGACTACAAAAACGAGAACTGTGGTTGATTTTGTAAAGTGGCAATGATATGCTTATATTATAAACTAAATTTATAATAAAAGTATGACAATATTTGATATAGTAAATTTCATAGTACATATATACATATATACATAATTGCTATACGTTGCCCTTGATATACTCCTCTCCTTAAACATTTTTTTTATTAATAATGCTAACATCAATTCTGGGGCAAATGTGTACATTTTTTGCTATATGAGAATGTTACAAAAATATATGTATAATGAAAATCTCTTTTATGCAAATATGACGTAAAATATTATTCAGATAAAATGATTCTCGGCGGCCAAAATCTTATTTTTCGTAAAATCCACACATTCATCATTTGGAACCCAAAAATGGTTGTTGAGGATTGATCGAAAAAAAAAACTCCCAACTTTTTCTAATTAATACAAAAATCATTATCAACTTATATATGTGCATCACATGGTGGAAAGGTAGTTTGCCCTATATTTTATGGTTCATAATATAAACTTCATATTATATGGTTTTATTTTGCTAAAGCAAAATAATTTGTTGATCACAGAATGCCTCGGACTCCTTCGTAGAAAAGATTGGACATATATATATATATATATATATATATATATATATGTATATATATATATATATATATATATATATATATGTATATATATATATATACATATATATGTATATGTATATATATATATATATATATATATATATATATTTATATATATATATATATATATATATACATATATATGTATATGTATATATATATATATATATATATATATATATATATGTATATACATATGTATGTAGATTACATCAAATATTTATAACAAAATAAAATATTAATAATATGAAATTTATTTGTTGGGTGGTTAATTTTATTTAAGCATGTATTTTTGTGGTACCTATTTACCTTATATATCTTCCACGCAACATAAACTTATATCTATATATGTTATTAAAGATATATATGTGAATTCTAAAATGTCTGGTATGTGTCCGATCAACTCGACCAAATTCAATTAAATTTCATTCATTTTCATTAATTTTCAGTGACGCCATCTATCGGAAAATAATTGCACCAACTTAGAAACATCCGTCGACTTATGCGCAATATATTCGCTAAAGATTATAACACGATCAAATGCACAGTTAACGACTTAATTAATTTTGAGTAATTTTCAGTGGCGCCACCTGTCGGAAATTGGTCATACCAACTTAGAACCTTCGTTGGCTTATGAGCATCAACTTTGCTAAGGATCATAGCATGATCAAATGCATAGTTTACTGTTCTGTAAGGGATATACAGACAAACATTCATTTTTATATATATACATAGATATATGTTATGTAAACTTCTGTCTTACATTTGTAAGGATATAAATTGTAGGAGAAGGCAAAACATAACAGAGACGGTATCGATCATAGCAGAATGTAATTACATATTAATTGTTTAGAAAATCATTATACATATTTGATAATATTGTACCCAACGGAATGAGTATATATGCAATACATTGGAATTCTATTCACATGGGAGCATCGGTATAAATCTGCAATCAAAAATAAGTTGATGCATACATTCATACATATATTTTTCATGTATTTCAATTGATTTTTCAAATAACAAAATATTAAGCATAAATAATAATAATCGCAATTAGGATTTTAATATATTTTAACACACTAGTGTGTAATTGCAAATGGTCAGATTTGTGTTTCTATTACAAATAGATTTCTTAAACTACTACAGTCTATTTATTTGAATGCTCTTCATGATGACTGTATACATATTTGAAATACTTGGTGTTTCCACCAAGCATTGGTGGACATTTCTAATTCAGTTTAACTCGTGCTTCTGTGAATGTATTTGATGTTTTCGGATTTACAGAAAATTTGACACCTTAACGTGAGAATACATATTTGTAATTCTACTCATTCCTTCATTATACTCGACCACGCTGCTGTAGCTTTATTTAATACCAATTGTATCTATAAACAGTTTGGTTCTTTAGTCTTTTGTTTATTTTCTTACCAGGTTCGTGCTTTAAATCTTTAATGAATGGGCTGGCATAGAGGAGTGTTTCAGCCGAAAAGTTGGCGAAAGAGTACAAATGAACTTGGGGGTATCTTAGGAAAAAGTTTTACACATTCCGGAAGAATTTTTTTCAATACAGTATGTACATCTCTATAATGGGCGCCTTATGTTCATGGAGAGACTGCAATTAATTTTTTTTTATTTCCTGAAGAAATCACACAGAGGAGTGACGAAGTATTGAAAAAACAAATTATAATTTTATAAATATAAAAAGACCTCAACCTTTAAAACATTAGTGTATATGATATAATATTTACTTTTACAATTTCACCGATAGCACTTGTGTTTTTAAATTTTAAGTCTGAAATGAAAGCCGTATTGCCAACGTATTTTTGATATTGTTTAAGAATTTACAAAAAACTATTAGAACTCTTAAAAACCCCGAGTTTGTTTTTTCTACTCTCTTTTGAAGAGAAGGATATCTTGGTAATACTTTATTTCTTAAACGATTACAATCTAGTTCATTATT
>OY776280.1:302500-322500 GCA_963675445.1 Linnaemya vulpina | reverse complement strand
TAAAAAAGTAAATGGCGAATAAAGTAAGTACTGCTTAAGTGTCCACGTTTTCTTTTGGTAAAGAATTTTGGCTTTTTGTGCTCCCGTACTTTTGTACATTTTTAACTATATGTGAGAGAATTTTTTGCTTACTCTCACTTTACCGAACTTTACACAAAAAGTACGGAATCAAAGCTATTATGACACTTTTCATTTAATAATAAGGTAATAATGCATTTTTATTTTTTGAAGGTGTGTCTGTAAAGTACATACTTTTTTCTGTCTGCTCTTAACCAATTTATCACTTAAAGGGTTAGCATATATGTACCTGCTTTTTACACAAAGTGATTTGTTACCAAGAAATTCAACTCAATTTCTGATTTCATCCATGAATTATTAAATTATTCCTATACAAATGTGCAACTTAACCATACATACTAAATTATTAGTAGAGTTCTGTTTTTCGCATATATATATATATATATATATATATATATATATATATATATATGTTTGTGTGTGTGTACGTATGTGCCTGCTGGGAAATATTCTACTTAATTTTCTTTTCTCTGGTTAGTTTATTTTCTTTATATCTTACTTGTTATGTAAAATTTTTAGTCAGATTTATGAATTATTTTTTATTTGCTCTTTTACTGTTGTTTCACTGTTTGTACGCTTATCCTCTGCCAGAGATTGAAAAAACATCTAAACGTCTAAATACTCGTATATGTGTAATCATTTTTACTATGCTCTAAAAAATTAAGTTAATTACAGCTTTTAATACAGTGTATATGTATACACATGTGTGTGTATGTATGTTTATAAGCAAGTATGTAACACTTTGTACTCCTTTGGCGAAAAGAGTGTTAAATGACTATTTTTGTATATAGTTATATGCGCATACATATGGCTGAACTCATAGATAAAGGCTCTAACTCCTGCAGTTGTAAGGAGAAGGTAGAAATATAAAGGGAACAATCAGCAGTTGCCTGAAGTATATATTTAACGCTAAGATTCGGATTTTGACTCCGCAATCAGTCACGAAAATGATCAACTCTTGGTATATAATAAATAACACAAATGTGCATAAATATTTTTGTTTTGAAATAAGAACTTGTGAAGTGTCGGGTAAAATTGTTATTGGCTTAGTTTTCAAAAGTTAGCAATGTATCACAAATTAAAGAACTGCATTGGATGGCGACAAGTCAACATGCAATCAAAACTATTCAGCCCCACATTTTCTTTTTAGACTCTAAACTATCCAAACAGCTATCGAGTTTTAGGCTGGTTTAATAATTCAAATCACAAAATCTCCAACAACTTTTTCTTTAAACGTGTTTGGATACATAATCAAAATCTAATTATAATTTTCGCGTATGATTAAATCAAGAAAAAATGTGGATTTTTTACTTCTCTGGCACAAATATTCTTTTGTGTAAACTTATTTTACGTTTTAAATATCTTTACAGATAAATAAATAATAATTATAATTTTTCCAAATATAGTGCAAAAAATCAGGATTTGCTAAAAGTTATGATAAAAAAACAAAAAAAAAAAGTTTTTTGCTCTAACTTTTTAAAAAAAATCTCAGATAAAATGCATTTCTGTGATAAAATCTTAGACAGAAATATTCAACGTACTCTTTGCTACATTTTTGCCCAACATAGCGACATTTTAATGTAGTGCAAAAAAATCAGGATTTGCTAAAAGGAATGATAAAAAAACTGAAAAAAAGTTTTTTGCTCTCTAACTTAAAAAAAAAAATCTGAGATAAAATACATTTCTGTCAAAATTTTAGCCAGAAATATTCAACGTACTATTTGCTACATTTTTGCCCAACATAGTTAAGCGATATTTTTTTTTAGCTATTTGGCAAAAACTGATGACACCCTTTTTTTGGGCATCATGCTAATATTGGGAAAATTTGGAGCCCCATAAAAAGAAAACGGTCACCAATCTGGCCAAACTGAATATAGGGTTTTACTACAATATGATAGCAGAATCGAACCCATATAGTCACGACCTTGCACTTTTTTCACTGTTGCATAGTGTAATTTATTTATATGCTTATGGTTTGTCGAACAACACATTCGAAAATAAGATTTTCATACGATCGAACTGATGACATAAAAACGATAAACTGGAACCTAAGAACCCACCTTTCACAAAAGTAACAAATAACAGAAATCATGAATCATTTAACAAATACAAAATTATATGCTAACAAATACAAATGAATGTATACATATCTATGTACGTATATGGTAACATATACAAGTATGTACCTACGTACTACCAATCGGCAGACAGACCAGAAGCAAAGCAAACAACAAAATTAACTGGTTTTATTAAAAATTACGATTCCAAGAACATAAATGTGAAGATAAAATTGAAACCAAATGTGTGAATGTGTAAGAAGGCCGTCTTCAAAAGCATGTTATTCCATCATTAACTTCAGAATAAAACTTCTTCGATATTTAAGTTAGTAGAACAAACAGCGGCTTTTAATAGTACAATCAGTAGAATTTAGATTTTATATATTGTAATTTTTTATCACCCGAATTAGAACTACTATCAGCACAGCTTGTTATCTACATAAGTACATATAAATATTTTCACACGGAAACATGTATAGAGAAATGTTTATATACTTACATATAAGTACATACATATATCTCTAATTTTTTTAAGAAACAACATAGCTTAATGAATGCTACATATGAAAGTGGTGAGGAGTATTTAATACTGCAGAATCATTCGCCATGTGGTCTTCATCTTCTGTTGAAAAGTCATACAAATATATATTATATATGTATATATATATATATATATATATATAATATATAATATATAATATATATATATATATATATATATATATATATATATATATAACATATAATATATTATATATGTATATATATATATATATATATATATATATAATATATAATATATATATATATATATATATATATATATATGTGTATATATATATATATATATATATATATATAAATAATATATAATATATATATATATATATATATATATATATATATATATATATATAGATATATATATATATATATATATATATATATATATATATATGTATGTATGTATATATATGTATATATATATATATATATATATATATATATATATATATATATGTATATATATACGAATTTTTTAAGCTTAAGGTCTTTATATTATATATATATATATATATATATATATATAAATATATATATATATATATATATATATATATATATAAATATATATATATATATATATATATATATATATATATATACATATATATATATATATATATATATATATATATATATATATATATATGTATATATATATATATATATATATATGTATATATATATATATATATATATATATATATACATATATATATATATATATATATATATATATATATATATATATGTATACATATATATATATATATATATACATATATATATATATATATATATATATATATATATATACATATATATATATATTTACATATATGTATATATATATATATATATATATATATATATATATATATACATATATATACATATATATACATAAATATATATATACATATATATATATATATATACATATATATATATATATGTATATATATATATATATACATATATGTATATATATATATATATATATATATATATATAATATATAAAGACCTTAAGCTTAAAAAATTCGTATTATTATTAAAAAAGGAGGTAGACAAATTTAAAAAAAATACTAATTTTAAAACTAATAAAATTACAAAAGTACTGAAATTTCTATCTATTGAAATTGATATTTAGAGCTTAGTAAAGAATAAATTTTACTTTGTTCGGACTTAGAATAATGCACACGTGTATACATCCATTCATTCGTAACTTTAAACTACTTGTATTCGAACAATAACAACTTCACACTCACTGTCGCATATCGCCGAACTCTTAACATTCAACTTTATATTGTTGATAAAGCAAATGCCCAAGAAATCAAAATTAAATTTAAAAGCTAAAGCCTTGTGCATTTATTCCGGCAGGCAGTCAGTCAGTCAATTGTTTATTCTAAACTTTGAAGTGTCGAGAGATAATTTTTCATGTTTAACTATGTACATACGTAGATATTTATGTACATATGTATGTATATGCTTGGATATGAGTGTACCTAAAGACAGACTGACGAATACTCGTTGTAGATTTCAAGGAGAACTACTTGCCAAAACTAAGTCTATGTTTATTTTATTTATAATATAAAGATGGGAACGTGATTGGAATTCATCTCAAATCACGCTTGCTCACGAACAGAAATCTTTAGATCTGCATGACAGGGAAAAATTAGAGAAAATTATATTTACAAATTTTTAACTGTAATATATTATTACAACTTCATGTTAGTTAAAAGTAAAAGATTTCCTTTATTACAAAGTCAACAATATGTTGAAGGCAAGTCCATACTACCTGGTATGCTAAAGAAACTTTGTAGTAAAGACAATATTTTATACGTCCTATAAAATTACACTTTAAGCTAACATGAAGTTGTAACAAATTGTATGAAAATACGAGAACTAACAAATTTTAAAAATACATGCATATATATGTATATATATGTTTCCCATATAATATAAATTTACGCGATTTACATTCTGATAAATACACGTCATATTCTGCATTATTAGAGGCAAAACTAAAAATTTGATTGCAAAAGAACGCAACTCCCCAAAAGCGCTTTTTAATTCATTGAATATTTGTACTTAAAAACTTTAACACGAGAATCAATCATTGACTTTGGATTTGGCTACTGTAACTCTAAAGTAGTAATGACAATGGTACAATTACCAGATAAACCAGTTCTACAACAATAAAAAAGAACTCACGTACATATGTATGTATGTACATACAAATATTGCGAAAGATTATAAAAATTATTCTGTATACTGTTTTCAAAAGTAAATTTTCGAAACGAAACAAATCAAAATTTTACAAATTTACTTACGATAAACATTGAAAAAGTGAACTATTGGGGTTACGTAGTTACATGGCAATGACGTCTATTTAAAATTTTACATTCTTTTTTAAAATTTTCTTACAATTGTATTTTTTGAACAATTTGCTAATATTGAAATATTATTTAGCAAAAGGTCGTTACCTTTTCTGGTGAACCTTTTGAGCACGCTATTGACATTAATGGAAAGATTAAAGAAATAAATGAAATAGCTAAATGTTAAATTTGAAGTTAAGACAGAAAAAAAGCTGGATGTATGTATGTATTATGTTTTAGCTACATACAAATGTACAGAAATAGTATGTAAGAGTAAAAAAAAAGCAGACTAAGAAATACATATGTATATATTGTTCTAATTTTTAAGACTGATTTTTTATATATTTTAAATAATAATTTCGAGCTTAAGGCTTATTTTTATAAAAAATATCGATATTAATAAAAGATAAATATTTTTTTATAAAAATAAGCCTTAAGCTCGAAATTATTATGTTTAATATATAAGAAAATGTATATATGTACATACATATGTACTTATTTACAAAATCTACATAATAACGGATATCACTTTCCTGTATATATTTTATCATTTATTTGTTTATGTGAATTCCTTTTCCGATGCACTGCATTTTTGAAAAATAAGTAACATTTAGTAAATAGTTGCTTCTTTGAAAACATAGATTAATCGGCTAACCAATTAAACCTAAAGCTATATTAAATAATCGATCGATTAATGAATTAAAACATTAAGCCGGTTAATTGATTGCACTAGTACAGAATCTTTATTAGCTCTAACAGCATTAAATCAGTAACTAAAAGTAGCAATACGCTATTCATTCATATGTATGTAAATTTATTCATGCAATCTCACACATACATACATAAAATTGCATTATATGCACATACTATATACATATGCAAGTATATGTACATATTTGTATAAAATATACACTTGCTTTGTCCGGTAAGTTGAAACAACTGGTGAAAAATGCAACAAAAAAATTTAACTAACTATAATATCATGAATCAGGAGAAAAACTCTTACTTTTATAAAATAGTGGCCAAAGTTTACTGAGCTCGTCGACAGTTATAATGGTGTAATAGTTCGAATAGTAAAAGTAAAATAGAGTTTGCCACAAATAGCGGCACCAAACGATACAAACAAGCAGACATAAAATAAGAAATGATGGAAGTGCTCATCAGGGATGGATTTTTGTTGTTGTTGAGGAAAAATACTTTTCAGATCCTGAATGTATCATATGTATGTATGTATGCGCATGCATACATATCATGAAGACTTCCACTAGAATATTTAAATATTGAATGCGTGTGTTTGTAAATATGTGCATACAAACTTGCATGTGTAATAATATTTTATCATCATATCAGTCCGAATGAATTCTTCACCATGTTGAGATATATTTTTATATACATATGTGTGTATATCGTACATATTGATTTCTTTGGATTGGATTTATTAGTTCCTTCACTCCTTACTGTTAACATATAAAAATTCGTTAAAAAGTGTAGTAAATATGTTTTGCACAGGTATTAAATATTTGTGTACGTACTGTACGGTAACAGTGCAATCGCAGTCTGATTTCCATCTCTGATATTCACCCATTGTAATGCATTCACTTCTTTGCAATAAAAGCAACATCAGCACCAACATTGAAACAACAATTTCTGTATGCATATGCATACACACATCAATATTTACAGTTGTGGAAGGCGATCTCAAAAAATGATATTTAAACAAATAAACTTAATTCAAAATAATAGTACACACATATGTACATATATACATGCATAAATATGTACGTATATACATACAGTAGCTCACAAAAATATTTTGCTTTTGTAAAAAGTTACAATTAGAGAGAAAAATCCAGTTCAAATATTTAGTATTATGAAAATTCAGATTGATTTTTATTAAATTGTTTTTTTTTTTAAATAGGAACTAAAAATTTTTAATTATTTTCAAAAGAGGACATAAAAACATTTAAAATGCGTCATAATCGCAAAAAGTTTGAAACTTAAGGCTATTTCTTACTTCACAAAAGTATTTTGCTTATTATTTTCTTTATAAAATTTTTAATTCTTCTAGTTTTTTTACGTCTTTTTGATTAATAATGTGGTCTAATATTTATTAAGCTTAAGGTCTCTTTATTTTTATTATATTATAAAATTTCCTGAAGAAGTCATACAAAGGAGTGACGAAATATTGAAAAACAATTTTATAATATAATAAAAATAAAGAGACCTTAAGCTTAATAAATATTAGACCACTTTATAAAATTTTTAAATTAAAAAGATTAAATTGTACATTTTAGTATTTTGTGTGATATCCATTGTGAGCTATGACCGATTCCAAGCGCCTGGGCATTGACTCCACTAATTTTCGGCATGTTTCGGAAGATATTTTGTACCATTGTTCTTCCAAAACTTTCCTCAACATAGCTTTCGAAGAAATATTGTGCTCCCGGACTTTTGTTTCCAAATGAGCCCATAGGTTTTCTATGGGGTTGATGTCAGGACTTTGTGGTGGCGTTGGAAGATGCTTGGTATTATATAGCAGCCAATGTTTGACGTCCAGAGCTGTGTGCTGTGGGTCGTTATCGTGCTGGAAATAATATTTATTCCTAGACAAACCCATTTTTTCGGCGCTTTCGTTTAAATTCTCCTTTAAAATGGACAAATATATGTACATGTTTGTCCATAATGTTATCAATAAACACCAGCTTTCCTATTCCCTGCGCCGACATACAGCCCCAAACCATTTGAGATCCACCACCATTAACTGTTGGCCTTAAGTTTTTTATATTTAGCGATTCGTTGGGCTTACGCCACACCATACGTTGTCCGTCCGACCCAAAAATGTTGAATTTTGCTTTCGTCACTAAATATTACAGTTTCCCAAAAGTCAAAAGTTTTAGATTTGTGGAGCTCAGCAAATGAAAGGCGTTTTTGTCTATTAACTTCAGATCTTTATGGTTTTTTTCCTGGCCACACGACCATGAATATTATTGGCTCTTAAGACTCTACGGATTGTTTCATCACTTACACTTCTTCGTAGTGTCCCCTTGAGTCTATCATTAATTTTTGGCGCTGATAAATGAGGATTTTCTTATAGTTAATAATTTTGGTCGACCTTTTCTTGGAACATTTTCAATGTGACCTCGTTCTTTTGCTCTTTTTATTACATTTTCTATTGTTTGTTGGCATCGGCCTAACATATCACAGATATATTTTATTGATTTACCTTGATTGTGCAAATACAAGATAATTTTTTTCTCTGAATTGTTAAATTCTTTTCCTTTAGGCATTTTTTACGAAGTAAACTACACGACTGCGTACAACACACATGAAATTGCAACTTTTTATGACACACATATATATACATATACATATATATATATATATATATATATATATATATATATATATGTATATATGTATATATGTAGCAAATGTTTTTGCCTATGAAAACAAAAAATAACTGGAGAAACATTAAATATATAACGGTGCACTTTAAGAAGCAAAATACTTTTGTAAAGTATAAATTGCGTAGTTTAAATAAGAATAGGCAAAAAGAGTTTCAAAATCAAATTAACGACTGCCGTTTTTGTTGCAATTAAAAGCCATACTTTTCTTGATATAACAGAAAAAAAAACTAATATGTGTTAAAATCTATATATTTTTAATGAATAAAGTGGAATTTTGCGCCTAATATTCAAAAGTTAAATATTTTTGTGAGTTACTGTATATGTATATGAACATATTCATGCAATATAGAAATCAGAAAAGTGCAGTTGGTTAAATGAAAACGAACACTTGAAATTCTTTTGTTGTTGTTTAAATTGTATTAAAAATTCCATTGTCTTTCAATATTACGCCACATGAAGGCATAGTTTAATAAGAATGGACAAAAATGGAGTTGTAGATACTGGATATCTGCAAGTATCGTGATTCTTTCGTGTCACGCGTGAATCATGCCTATCGTGATTACAAATTATTATAAGGCCGTTCGTGATAGTTCGTCATTTTTAATCACGTTAACTTAAGCTCTTCCTTCTTCTGATTTTTTAAAGTACCTAATTCCAAGAAAAATATGTCCATCCATGCGTTACATATAAATTGATATGAATATGTACATATGTATGTATGTACAAATAAAAAATTTTAGCATATGCTGTGGGTGAAACTTATTTACCTCCATGATTTTGCGTTTTTGTGAGCTGAACTTTTATCATGCGCACAGGAATGGGCTTTTTTGCAAGAAGTCAAGAAGTAGGACGCCCCTAGTGAGACGCATATTAGTTGAAGTTCATAAAATGAGCGGCTAAAAATAGAAGAAGCTTGGCACATAGGCATTTTTTGCTTTAATTAAGAAAAAAATGAAAAATCAAAATGATCCACCACTTTTATGCTCACCTCCCATACACGGTGAAAATTAAATTTTGACCTACGGTATTTCGTTTTGGCACATAGTATTTTTAGCACTCAGAATAATTTTTGTGAAATTTGAAAAATATCCGCCTACTTTTACGCCCACTTCTCATACAAAAAGCGGCATAACTCCCTTGATTTTTAATGCATCAGCTCAATTTTCACAAAAAATAAATATTTTAATTGTTGAATGGTCTCCTGAAAATAAATAAATCTCCGCCACTTGTATGCCCATCTCCTATAGAAAAAACATGAATAAGTAATTTAAGCATAGTCTCTTAATAATTTTTTAACATCCTTATCCTACTCCAATTTTTATATTTGCAGCTTTGAGCGAAATCTATTTATAAATGGGTCCAAAGACAATAAAAGATAATGCATTACGTCTTCATTAGTGGCTACACTTTCAATTCTTCGCGAATGATGTAATCTATAGGCTATATAGTCGTTATTCGTCGCTTTCTGATATGATAATATAAATTAAAATGTAAAAAATAAAAATTAAATCATTGAATAAGAGCCCTTCGATAGAGGGATACCTATTGGCAAAATAGCTTCTTCTATAATTTTGCTACCATGCACCATAATCGTATGCACAGTTATAGGCATGTAGTACCAGCCATAGAGACCAACAAACAACTTGGCAGTATCCAGGCATTATATTAACTCTTCTTTCATGCCAATTACGTCTGCAGATTTTGCCAGATTTCGGAAAAACCTTCTCGCCGTATTGCCATCGTTTGTTGTGCCTATACCTTGGTTCACTACGTCCAAATTTATGCCCAGTGTCCACTTTAATCAACTTTAAAGCTTATGCTTTTTTCAACAATGAAATATATAACAATTAACACTATTGACTAGTATGTATATCACATATGTAATAATTTTAAACAGTAAAGAATTATGGCAACAACAACAAGCATGAGCAAAAATTCATGTTTTGTTAATTTGTCATTATATAAGGTATGTTCATTTACTTTACAAGCAAAAATTAGCAACGAGAGAGTAACAAGAAATTTTACACAATTACTCTCAAAAATGTGAAAAATTACATGAACACTTTACTAGCTAAAATTTGCAAGTTAAAGTAGTGTTGTAATGTATAGGTATATATGAGTACTCAATAACTACCCCTATATATATTTTTTACAAATTATACGTATATGTATGTATATTATTATAAAAATGATATGATTATGGTCATTTATATTCAGCATTATTATTTTGGCACCTTATTGCGTTATTATTATAATAATTATATAATATTAATTCTATATATTATATATTATTTAATGTGATGTTATGAATAACTATTTATGTAAACATTAATAAGAAACTACATTAACGCGCAAGCAAATGTGAGTTGAAAAAGTAATTTAATAAATTGTGTGTTAATTTAAGTTTATGTGCAAATATGTATATATCTGAACTAATTGAATTATTTGCCTGCTTAGTGTAAATTACCGAGTAGCTAGGTACTCAATATTTACAACACTAAAAATAACATGGCCTGTTACATCCTTTGCCATTGATGTACCAGATACTGTGTTGCTTAGTTCAATTCCATTAGACATCTTATTCTGCTTCTGTAGTTCCTAAGTAACACAAAAATAAATTTGTTATCTTTTTAATACTTTTTATTGTTTTGAAAGTTTACATTTACTTACAATTTCTTAAATTTTACAAAATATTTTTATTTTCAACCTAGTTTAGAAATATTGTTTTATAAACACAAACGTAAAACAGCTGTTTGAATAATTATTGCAAGTAAAAATTTTACTTAAAAAACTTGCGATAATTTTTCTGTGTCTTAATTTCTTACGCTATTTTGCCGCTCTCTCGTTGCAAATTTTTTGGGTTAATGAACGCTTTCTAGTAACAATTGTTACAAATTTTTAAAAATTTGTAGTAAATGAACACAGCCATAGTTTTTACTGTTTTTATTGGAAAGGAGCAGGTAGGAGCAGATGCATTTTTTTAAACTTTTAGCTGAGACTTCAAGCTGCTATTACATCTTTTATTAAACAACGATGATGAATATTGAAATTTTGATGTTGTTTATATTATGTTCAACGAAATTTTTTATATTGCTTTTTTTCCAATTTTTTTTAATGCAAATCTCATCTATAGCAATTGTTATTTACGAAAATATTGAACAAAGTCAAATGATAAGTTTACTGTGATTGTACCAAAAGATTGAATATACAGTAAATTTGCATGCAATTTTAAACAAGCGAACATATAAGAACTTATAGCGTGTCTGTCCAAACAAATAATAAATATATCAGCCTAGTATTACGGAATCTTAATATTCAGATATCTGATAACAAAACACACAAAAATTATCCAAATCGTCGAATAGGAAAAAAATTAATTTTATTTTAAAAGTGATATTTCAAAAAGTCTGGGCTGTTTGATGTGCAGCTGGAAGCGACAAAATATTTATATATGAAACTACAGTCTATGTCTGAAACTATCAACATATATAAAAATTACAAGTCATTTTTCGTTTAATAAAAACATCTAACACCAAACCTATTTATTGCTTTGAGGGAATGAAAAAGTTCGAGCCAATGCATGACTTTTTGCAAAAACTAAAATATGGAGATTTCTCATAGGGCGTTGAAATGGAATTGTTATTGAAATTTATTATACTGGAGCAGTAGTATGAATTTCTTCTTGGTACGAAATTTCTGACATATTGAAATTCTGTACATCACTAAACGTATACATACTTGTATGTGTATGTATGTGAACCAAGATCTTAAAATGTGTATTCTGCAGTTTGTTTCTGACTACAGCAAATTATTTGCTTCACATGCTAACGCTGTGTCGTTTGCGAATCCAACTTGGAACAAATTGTAAACAATATTTGTTTTTACTTTCGGTATCGACGCCACATTACATTCCCATTTCTACTGCATTGGTTTTATCATAGGTTTTCTTTTTCTTAAACGAACGATAGAGGCATTGCGACGTAAGTCGAGATACCAATCATTATGAAAGTAATGAATTGACTTAATTCAATTTCGAAATCAAATGTCTTCAAAATTGTAAGTTTTGTACATATCTTTCCTTTGTGGATACCCTACATATAAAATAACTAATTTATGGTTATAGATAGGTACATATACCAGTTGATTTGTACGTTAAATTAGTCATCTATCCGCAATATTCTCATATATCTGACATTGGGTTGTCATAGGAGTCGAACTAGTTTATAGTTATATGCAAGTTATTTTATTTGTCAACTCTTACATATCGAAATGAAGTGGATATAGCAAAATCTCCTAATTTTTTTAAAAATTTCAAAATTGCTATTTATTTTTTTCCAAAAAATAAAGCTAAAACTTTTTATATTTTGTAGCCCCGGATATTCCCTTGAAAAGAAAAAAAGAAGCATTTATCAATGCATTGAAAGAGAGAGTCTGACGGATTTTCATCCGAATCGCAAGGGATCGTATCTAACTTTTAGATGATTTGACATAGAACTACCCATACATGTACATATGTATGTACATATCCATGTACATATGTATGTATGCATGTATGAGAATTAGTAAAATTTCTTTTAATTGTGAACTACTTTGAGTAAGTTTTTCGCTACTTCAAATGTTTAATTGTAAGATTTAATGAACAAAAGTACCTACTAATCTTAAAACAAGATATTTTGAAATTTAAAAATTAATAAACAAACTGGCACGAAGCAGTTGTTACTATAAGACGGTGCTACGTGTATTGATAAAGCGTAAATGTGTGCTTGTAGTATTTGTGTAGAAACGTTTTAGAACTACTTCTGCAAAATAAACAAATATGAATTTTATTGTAAAAACAAGAAACCAAACATTTACGTGCTTTGACTTTGTGTTGGTTGATGAACGACATTGTATCTATGAAATTTTCTCTTAATGGCACTTACTTACACTTACATGTTATTGCTGTTGTTGGCTAATTGTAGTAAACAATGTTGCCTCATATGTTTCGTCGTTTAAAATTTAAAGAGAAAGTCTTATATTTCAACATGATATATTTCACATTTTACATACATATGTTTTTAACTCTCGCACTTAATATGTATATAAGTATATACGTACATATGTACGTCATTCTGATTGTTGCCTTCAGAATTTGCGAATTAAAAAACAAACTTTAAGCTCAGTTCAAAGAGTGACTCAATGCCAGGACCATTCTATGAGAGTAAAAATTCAATTATGTTCGTGTTTGTACATTTTGTGTTAGTAACGTTTTAGAAACGTTGTTTCAAACCGTATATGTTTTAATGAATGGATCGAACGATTGCTATTGCTCCGCAAAATAAATTTTTTTTTATGAAGTAAAATTTAGGGATTTCATAAATATGCCACGGCAATACAAAGATAAGAGCGATTCGCAGGAATATGAATATAAATCAATTGTGACAAAAGCCGTGAATCGCCCTGGACTTCTTGTTAATAAGAGCATAAACTTTTTGGTATTTATAATAAATTAATTTGTAAGCTGGATTACGAAGCTAATGAAGTAAAGTATTGTGTACTAAAAAGAAGAAAAGGCCTTAGGATTAATAACATGTGTTAAAGCTAAAGTTTTTATGTTTTATTTAAGCTGTTTAGGCCCAGTTTTCTATTATTTTGCAAAAGTACAAATAAAAGCAATCTATTTGATTTTTTTCTCAACCTTTCGTGGGTTTTCCGACGTCTTCAGGAAAGTTTTATTATATGTATATAATTGATTTTCCGTTTTTTGTGTTTAGTTTTGTTTGGTTTTATGAACGAACCGTATATATAGGCTTACCAGGATTGAGAAGAACTATATTTTACCAATATTTTCGTTAGCCTAATATAACACTAATAAACATGCTGAGGTTAATAATTGCTTTCTTTCTTACCTTTATTTGTAGCTGAAAGAACAGTTGGTGCTTCGGAAATTATTTTAAAAAAAAGATCATATGTTGGTAAAGATACTTATACCTTAGTATTTGTAAAATTGGAAACGAACGGCTGAGAAATAATGTCTGAACGTCGTGGCACAAAAGCTTTAGAATTGTGGTGCCGCCGCATAACAGAAGGATATCCGGGTGTAAAAATCGATAACATGACTACATCATGGAGAGATGGTTTGGCGTTTTGTGCTATGATACATCATTTTAGACCAGAGTTAATGTACGTAGAATATTAAAAAACCAAAATTGTTATCTACTTCAAGTGACAAATATCTAAAACTATTTGTGTAGCTTTATGAAAATAACAACTTTGTCTAACCGTAAAATCCGTAATATCGAAAGATACCGTGCTGTCCCATCGATAATGTCGGTAAATGTAAATTATAAAAGAAAATGGCTACAGCAAAGTGTACTTTCTTAAGTTTCGCCATCGCTTTTCCATCGATCCGACATAATGCATCGCTTGATTATGATCCATTTCGTGAGTGCTTCTTCAAGAAAAAAAAAAAAAAATAAATATATATATATATATATATATATATATATATATATATATATATCAAAGGAATCTTACGTGCATAATATTACTTCAGGAAAGATTATGAAATGTTAAATGCGATTTTGAAAGATAATCTTGAGAGTAAATGTATAGATAGTATTTAATATCAATATGATGGTAAAGAATGATGTTCAGGAGTCTAAAGTGAAGGTCTGAAATGTCTTTCGAACGAAAGACTTCGAATTCTCTGAAGGAATGAAATGAATTTTAAGTTAGTCAGATGTGGCTAGTATTATGCCATGATTAGATATTTCACACAATGGAAAACACATTGAAAAATGTCGGATCTAATCTTTTACTACTTCTTTTTAATAATATGAAAAAATTCTAAGTTTCAATTTGGTGTGAAAACTACCGAAACCAAGATTACATTAATGTATTTTAACACAGCGGATTTTGCGAGTTTGACAAGTGTCTGAATAATTAATTGAATAAAAAATACGAATATCTATAATAATTAGGAATAAACCTGATTTTTTAATCATCTTTAAAATTTTATAACATAATTTATATATGCAAAATTAGCTTTTAAAATTAATTTATGTATGTAATTTTACCAATCAAACGATATGAAAATAACGCTGCATTGATAGCAAAATAAGTCAATAAAATTTTAATGTTTTTAATGACACAACATTTCGTGAAGGAATATTCAGTTTGCAAAAGTTTGACTGTTTTCTTCGATGATATTCTATTTCATATCTTAGAGCATGAATAATTATACTTTTAAAGTGTTGTAGAGTTTATTTATTTAATATATAAACGAAAGACATATTTTCTAATCACTACACTTAGCCTGTGTTTTTGCTAATCGTAATTTTTCTTAGAATTCAATTTAAAATATCAAAATTAATTAATTTAAATTGATTTCAGAGATTTTGACAAGCTAAATAAGTCAGATGTTTATTACAATAACGCATTGGCCTTTACAACAGCTGAAAAATATTTGGGTATACCTGCACTATTGGATGCCGATGATATGGCTGCTTACGAAGTACCTGACAGATTATCTATTCTAACCTATCTGTCACAATTCTATCAAGTTTTTGCAGCACAAGGTAAATATATCTTTTGATTATGTACATATATTCTAGAATTTTAAATGTATGTGTGTATATGTAATTAAACAATTTTTTCAACTCGAAGATTAGTAGATATTGGTGTTTATAGGTACGTTGTGTAGAGATTTCCCGTCGTACATAATTACGCACGCTTTTTGTTGTTGTGCGCCTTTCCAAATTAGTTGTTATATGGCCATTAATTTTTAGCTGTTTTAATTTCTCTTGATAAATAAATACTTTCTGTTGAACTTTCTGCTGTTTTTGTTGTTGTTTGTATTTTTTGTTGTACGTTTATAAAAGCGGAACTACTTGTCCAATTGTTTCTATATTATAACGTTGTATCGAAATTATGGTTAGATATTATTTGTGTTAAGCAAATGCTTTTAGCAGTGCTGCACTTTTGTGGTCATTATATTACTACAAACAAGAAATATTCATGGTTTTATCTCTAAGTAAATATCTATTTGTGTGAGTGCATGTACATGAGTGAATGAGTGTGTATAGATTCGTCTGTGCTATTGGAAATAGAGAAAAAATATGTATTAAACTGATTTTGAGATAATTTTGTTATTCATGAGGCCCATAAACTAAATTTACATTCAAATCTTTCATTTGTATTAGTTTTTGTTGCCGTAACCAAACAACTGTTCCAATGCTCGAACATGCAGTGATGCATTTCATGCTGCTTTTGTTAGTCTATGGAATTTTGAGTTTGAGCAAACAGAATTTTGCATAGTGTGTTCTTGAAATTCAGTGTGTTGAATTCAACATTATTTAAATTAACAGTTTGATTACTTTAAACTATCAATCATAAGCAAATCAAGTGAAATATCGTTATGCATTTCGATTCGGAGCTTAATTTTGAGAGTGGGCTTATATTTTTGTTTGATTATTATAAATATATGTATGTGGTTTATAATATTTTCGTTAAAATACTCATACTCATAGAGTTAAATTTTCTTCAAAAATAAATTAAACTAAATAATGAAATTGATGTCAAGTTAAAGCATTTATGCATATTCCCGAAACAATCATCTGAACAGTTTTTCAAGAAGTAAAGATGAAATTCAATATATGCTCTATTATGAAACCAGCATGTATCGCGGAAAAATTCAGCAAAAATGACACGGCAATAGAATAATTTGATAATAATGAATATAATATTGCATATTAAGAATAATGCTGCGTCTTCACTATTATTTAATAAATATTATGTTTGAAAACACATTTTTGCGAATGATTTACGTGTTTAGAAAAAAGTAGTTATTAACCTCTATATATATATATATATATATATATATATAAATATAAATATATATGTATATATATATATATATATATATATATATATATGTATATATATATATATATATATATATATATATATATATTTATATATATATATATATATATATATATATATATATATATTTCTATATATATAAATATATATATATATATATATATATATATATATATTATATATATATAATATATATATTATATATTATATATATATATATATATATATATATATATATATACACACATATATATACATATATATATATATATATATATATATATATATATATATATAATATGAAATTTATTTGTTGGGTGCTTAAGCAATGTCTATATGCATTTCATTGGCGCTTCTTACCAAATCGTCAGTAGACTTCAACCACAGTTTTGCAAAGTTTCAAACTTCTCAACTTATTAAAAGACTTCCAAAAAAACCATCTGAGAATTATGTTAAATAAATTAACTATAAAAATTCACAAACAATTTCAAAAAATCACATTATAATAAGTGTAGCAGGCTATGAAACTTATACAAACCAAACCCAACAAACAACTTTTATTCGATACGACTCTATTTTATTTTTCTATACCCTTATACAATTAGAAATCCCTTGGATAACAATGAAAGTATTTATAAGGCAAAATGAAAAATAAAATCTCAATTGAATTGTTAATAAACTAATTTTTTGACATATTGTCATTGTACTATTATAATATGAAATTTATTTGTTGGGTGGTTAAGCAATGTCTATATGCATTTCATTGGCGCTTCTTACCAAATCGTCAGTAGACTTCAACCACAGTTTTGCAAAGTTTCAAACTTCTCAACTTATTAAAAGAATTTTTTTTTTTTTTTTTTTTGTTTTTTTTTTGTTTGTGAATTTTTATAGTTAATTTATTTAACATAATTCTCAGATGGTTTTTTTGGAAGTCTTTTAATAAGTTGAGAAGTTTGAAACTTTGCAAAACTGTGGTTGAAGTCTACTGACGATTTGGTAAGAAGCGCCAATGAAATGCATATAGACATTGCTTAACCACCCAACAAATAAATTTCATATTATAATAGTACAATGACAATATGTCAAAAAATTAGTTTATTATATATATATATATATATATATATATATACATATACATATATATATATATATATATATATATATATATACATATACATATACATATATATATATATAAATATATATATATATATATATATATATATATATATATATACATATATATATATATATATATATATATATATATAATTTACAGAAAATGAAAAGACCACTTCCTTTATATGAATGAGAGTTAAAACCCAATGTTAGTTTCTAAAAACTTATGCATGGCGTTTCGAAATACAATGTTATTGCTAACAGGTCTAGTGTCCACGTATGCTTTTTATAAAAATAATTCAAAACGTGATATGTCAAAATTTTATTTAATCAAATCTACTGTAGACAATTAAAAGACTGCTTAATGGTGATGCTGTTAAAATAACTGAAGCTTTTTATTCAGAAGTTAAAAATGGGCTTGTCGCTAGACATAGGCAAAGATGGTGTATGGCTTTTTAAAATAAGTTCTTCCTTGGTGTTTTTAAGAATGAATAGTTATGTATATATATGTGTACCACTCCATAAATGTTTGTCATCAATGTTTAGCTCAACAAGTAGCTGTATACACACCTACATATCTACTTATTGTGGTATACATACATAGATACATACATGGTTTTGTAGATACTTATGGATGCAGTTATAAATATAAATACATAAATAAATGAAGACGATTTTTGTTTAAGTTTAATAAAATTGCAGCTGCTGCGATAATCAACAAACTTTTTTTTATTGTATTCTTGAAAATGTTAAAAGACAAAAGGCAACAAAGAGTTATTCAAGTGTGTAAAAATAAAATGAAAAAACTCTAGTTACTTCTTTAGCAAATGCTTAATCAACGTCATTGATATTTTTTTTCAGTTATGAATTTTATCGATTGCATAATAGTAAAATAAACAAAGCACAATATTATACATACATACATATATTTGTAAAAAGATGAAAAATCACGAAAGATTGTTGCTGTAAATTATTGTCGGTTTTCTCACAGGTTCGAGAACAATAGAAATGTTACTAAAAAGGAAAGTTTAGTCATGAAGAGGTGAATTAGTGATATCACCAGTAAAAAAGGTTAAAAGCGATCAATTACTTTGCTGCAATTAATTAATGATTTAATAATGATCGTTGATTTTCAAAATACACGCCAATTAGTCAACCGCAATTTTGCCGGTGCGTGGTTTATGTAACTTGTCAGATGTTTTCACAACTATAAATATTAATAATTATACTTGTCATGCTATTTATTGTAGGGTGGGCGACCCAGAGGATAACATCGTAGGCTGGAATGCAAAACCATATAACTTACATTTCTACTATTTTACAGTAGAAACAAATTGCGTCCTGTATTGAAAAATAAATGCAATTTTCTCAATCCGCTATTATAGATTAACTAAATATACAACGATTTTTCCATTTCAAAGTGTTATAGGTCAGTTACGTTTGTTTGAACTCATATTTGCTGCAACAAAACCTCGTACCTATCGTGTCAACTGTTTTATTCGAAATGAATTGGATTTTATTCGCAAAATG
>OY776280.1:280000-297500 GCA_963675445.1 Linnaemya vulpina | reverse complement strand
TGTAATATATATATATATATATATATATATGTAATATATATATATATATATATATATATATATATATATATGTAATATATATATATATATATATATATATATATATATATGTAATATATATATATATATATATATATATATATATAATACATAATATATATATATATATATATATATATATATATATATATATATATACATATATATATATATATATATATAATACATAATATATATATATATATATATATATATATATATATAATACATAATATATATATATATATATATATATATATATAATACATAATATATATATATATATATATATATATATAATATATATATATATATATATATATATATATATATATATATATATATATATATATATATAATATATATATATATATATATATATATATATATATATATATATATATATATATAATGTATAATAAATATATATATATATATATATATATATATATATACATATATAAATAAATATATATATATATAGATATATATATATATATATATATATATATATATATTAGTACATATGAAATTATGTCTATAGTAAGAAATAGGTATAGCTGTAGTGTACTGTAAAATTATTTAAACTGGTTTAGTTTTTGTTTAAGTATTTGCAAATAAATTATCTATAGATAATTGATACAAAATTGGAGCGCTGTTCGTAATGTCACGCTTGATGTAGCAACCACCTATGAAAGCTATTTTGATTAAAAACTACATGTATGCGCGCATGTATACACATTCTTGTACATTTATCTATATATTTATTTGGATTACTAATAACTAGCGATTACTAATTACTAGAGCGTTCGTGATCAGTGTGGCCATATCCAAAAATATATTACAGCTATCGGCTGTTGAAATAATACTAAAAATGCTAAAAGGCATACAATATATATAACATATATGTATAATAAATTTAAATTATAAATGAAATACGTCATCGAACGAATATTATTTAGCTTTTGAAGATTCTTTCGATGTACATATCATAATATATATTCCTATCATATTTGTTTTTTTTTTTTAATTTTCGCAAGATGTATTCGTCCTTTTTAAAGAACACCTAATATAAAGTAGCGAATTCATAGTTTTTAACATCATTCTATTTCGAATTTTCGTTTTATGAGATTCATGTCACTAAAAACCCTTTGAACTTCCGCGTTTCTAAATGAAAAAACCAGGAACTTCATTGCAAAAGTAGCTAATTCACTGAAGGGATTTTCATATCGTGCATTTTTTCATATACATTTACCTAAAGCTCATCTGTTCAGTTTTTATTTAACCATTCATATAAATTTAGTTACTGCCACAGATGTTCCAAAGCTGTAATTTCTTCTACAGGTTTTGTAATTTCTTCTACAGATATGAAATTAAGATAAATTAGTATGGAAGATCCGCTTGAGATTTGGCATTATCACCAACAAAATGCCTCAATATATGTATTGTAAGCAAAAAATTATATTAAACGCATAAAAATTTAAAAAAATTTGTACGAAATGTAAATTTTTTTGTGAAAATCGACAAATGGATTTCACTTAATTGCAAGAAGCAAATAATGTCAAAGATTAGTATGGTACAAGAGATCAAATGTCTAAAAACTTCATACCATAAATACCGTGTAACCACAATTATAATTCAGTAGAACTCTTTCATTCGATCTTTCCAGGTAATTAAACTCATTATAGGATAAGTCTTTGTGTTAATGGAGCGAAACTAAGTTATCGGCCTATATCCGAATACAAATTCTCTAGATTTTAAGGTATAAGAAAGAGGTTTTTCTGCATGGTGACTGACAGTGGCTATAAATTATTTGAATGCAAATATTTAATATAATTAATTTTAAAACATAGAAATATATGCTTAGGAAAGTATAAAATAAATATTTACGCATTTGAAAAACTTTGATAACACCTGTTGCAGTCATCTGGAGCAACGATTCTTAACTTTAAAAAATAATGACTGAATTTACGGAGCATATATTTGGATACTATATATATCTCGAATATAAAGTATGTATGTATATAAAATGGAAAAAAATAAAAATATATATACATATCGGCATTTCAGTGAACATAAATATTTTTATTTATAATTTCCCTTGAAGTTTCTTAGGATTTAATTGATCTCTTATTTTCAATTTATACACTTTTCCATTGCGCTTATTTTATTGCTCTACTAATATAGTTTTATTTAAAAATTTTCTAAACAAATTTTTTTTAACTACTAACGTGAAAGTACTAAAACAAAATATAATATTTATCTCCTCATTATGTTCTCTTTTTATACAATTTGTATATGTTTTTGTTTTTATTTCTTCTTCAAATAGGATGAGAAAAGCCTGGACATAATCGGACAATATAAACCTGAAATATTTTGTTAATAATCTTAGAAATATTTCACATTAAATACATATGTGATTATGTGCATATTTACATATGTAATTGTATGCACATATGTATGTATATAAATAACGTTTTGTATATCAAGTGAACAAAGACAGAACAATTAAAGTGCAGAACATAAAATAATAATCTTAATAAGAGAAACTTTGCCAATTGAAAATAGTTTCGTTGAAAAGACAAATCGGAAAGTAAAATACAAAAGAGTAAAAAGAAGTATCTCATACATCACTTTTAATTTTAGTATTAAAATAGCATTAAATAAATATTTGAATATTGAAAAAAAATATATAAAAAGAGACAATGTTTAAGTAGAATAGTGTTTTGTTGTGTAAAATCGGAAAACATATGTACATATATAATCGTTATTATGTTTTAAGAATATTATATTACTCATAACAAAAATAATCACAAAAATTCGTGCTGATATTATTTTCGAATACGTTTTTGCGCTTGTATCACCGTTTGCTTACTTGTATCACCTTCATCATAACTTTTGTTGTTGTTCTACAACTTTTGGATTTTTCCCTAAACGCAGGTAAGCCATTTAGTAGTAACTTTAGTTAGATCTGACCAACTAAAATAATTGTATACTAATCCAATTTTGTTGAATAACTCAATACTATATTGTACTATTCCTTTACCACTCTCAATCCTTTTGTCTTTCAGTTTATTTCATTAATAGTAAAATTTTGCTTCAAATGCTTTTAAATGCTTTTTCTATTCTTTAGTTTATATTCAACCAACATATATATGTACACACACAATAAAATATATCGCTATTCAACTAACCCACAACTATATAAAAGTTTACTAGTATATGTCTTAAGCTTATAAATTTGCTGTCAAAACTATCGTTAAAGGCTTATAAGCATATCTTTAAATAGAGACACACATGCTTACATTTTTCTGATGTCGGGTATTAATGTATATGCCCATCTTCCCTTTCCAGTGGTTGACCAGCGTTCCTGCCACTTCTGTAGACATAAGTCTGTGTTATCCCTATTCATGAAATCTAAATCGATTGGGATCATACCTGTAATGATAAAAGCGGCTTCGTCAGACACTGTTCGCAATGCACAACATACTCTCAAAGCAGCTAGCCTATAGACAGGGGATACCAACTCCACATATGTGGAGTATCTAAGTGAACCTGATCATACTGAGTGTGCATATAGAATAATGCTCCTTACTACTCCAGTGAGCAGTTTCCTCTGAAGATACTTTGATCCTTTTGTATTTTCCATAATCTGAGATAGTGCCAAGCAGGTTTTTGATTTTGGATACTATATATCGATAGTGCTCACAAATATATAGACGTGTGAATAATCAGGCCTAGATATTTCAGAAATGCCTTTGATTGTATAAAACAGGTGCCAACATTCAGGGTAATACTTTCCCTAGCCTTATGACTACTAATCAAAATCGCTTTGATTTCATGATCAGCTAGAGTTAATCCCATAGGGGTAATCCAGGTCTTTAATATTTTTACACTGGAATTCGCAACGGTTTCTGCCTCTAATAATTCTCTGGCTTCACACACTAACGCTATATCGTCTGCGAATCCTACTAATATTTACTCTTTCAGGTAAACTCAATCTTAGAACTCCATCGTACATTATGTTTCACAACAATAGTCCAAGTATCCTTCGGAAAGTCTGCCACTTATCCTACGTTTTCTTATACCTACATCTGTATTATAGATTAATTTTCTAGTTCGAAAATAATCCTGCACAATTCTCGTGAATCGAATGAATCGAGCTAAAGATTCAACAATACGAACCCTGTTTGCTGTGTTGAGCGCGTTCTTTACATCTAATATACATATATATATATATATATATATATATATATATATACATATATATATATATATATATATATATATATATATATGTATATATATATATATATATATATATATATATATATATGTATATATATATATATATATATATATATATATGTATATATATATATATATATATATATATATATATGTATATATATATATATATATATATATATATATATATGTATATTAGATGTAAATATATATATATATATATATATATATATATGTATATATATATATATATATATATATATATATGTATATATATACATATATGTACATACATATATATATATATATATATATATATATACATTTATATATATATACAATATATATATATATATATATATATATATATATATATATATATATATAATATATATTTATATATATATATATATATATATATATATATATATTTATATCTATATATATATATATATATATATATATATATATATATACATTTATGTATATACAATATATATATATATATATATATATATATATTTATATATATACACATATATATATATGTATATATATATATATATATATATATATATACATATACATATATATATATATATATATATATACATACATAGCCACAAATTTTTTCAAAATTCATTTCGAAGGTCAGTTTTTACAGTATTTAAAAAAATAATATAAATATGTATATCAATCATAAGGCATGCTTCGATTTACATCATTTTAATACGCAAAGTATATTTTTGCAAAGCAGTATATCCAATATTTCCATGATTTAATACAAACTTTTAGTAATTTCAACAGTGAAATTTTTATAGATCCCATTTTTAGGGAGTTAGTTCATATTTTATATTGGAGACTTAATTCATAATGAATTAACTATTTTTTCTCTTCAAATAGATAAAAATAACTTTCACAAACTTACAAACAGATCTTATACAATGCGTAAATCACAGGTTCACATAATTATCAGCCGAATTATATAATCACAGTTTCGAATATTCGTATAAATTCATATTCGTTGTATTGTAGCATTAGCCATTTGTGAATATGATTTCTTAGTACATGTTTAATATCGTTCAAGTAATTAATAACTATTGTGTGTTTGAACCACTTAATAAGATTTTTTTTATATGTTAGATCGCAAGGCTACATTTATTTTGTGAGCATTGGCTAATAGAAATTTACTGCAATGTCGACAGAGTTCTTTCTTTCGTATAACTACATTTGAAACAAAAGTAACTTATAAAACTTTGCTTTTGTTTTAAATATGGTTGTACTAAAGACAGAAATCCTTCGAAATTGTGAAATAGGCAGATAGATCTCCGTTACAATACTTACAGTATTATTACTATATGTATAATTTATAAAAAATAAAAATTCTTGGTTGGCGTTATCTTCACTTGAACTTGCGGATCACTTAACCATTTTAATAAATAATGACAAAACGACATATAAAAAACATTTTCAGCCAAGATTTTTGGATAATAAAGTATTATGACGGAGTTCCCTGTATCAACCAACATCAACAAAAAGTCTGCCCAAATAAAAAGAGTTGTCAGAAGAGCAGCTAATGAAATCATTCCACAAAGTAGAAGAATTACTGAGAGATTATTTTCATAATATTACTATTTCATATATTAATCAATTTTATTTACACTAAATTAATAAGAATTTGCTAAAAAGTTTTTTGTAATTTGCGCGCAATATGGTCTAGACACCCTGCGCCATTAATATTTTTGTATTTTATAAATTAATTTATAAAATATATTACTTTAAATGAAATAAAATAAAATATATAATCTTTTTATTTGACAAATATCTGCACAAAAATTGTCAAACAAGCAGTTTATGAACATAAAATATATATTATGAATTAGGTCTTATATAAATGTTATAGAGAGTGTTTCTTTTAAGTTGTCAATTTAGGCGATTGAATAAAGTTATATATTTGTTAATGTTATCAGTTGAATGCTCCATATTATACATTCTATGTAATGTAATAATAAACGGATATGCATAAATATGAAATATTCTGAACTGCATACCCTTTTTTATCTTGTTTTAGATGGCTCATGTGGTTGGCGTACCCAAACGCGAACCCTGCAGGAGATGCCAACTGCCCGTTTTTTTGGCTGAACGTTTGATGGTAGATAAAAAGGTCTATCATCGCACCTGCCTAAAATGTGCACGCTGTGGTTACCAACTAACTCCAGGTAGTTTTTATGAAACTGAGGTTGATGAGCAGTACTGTTGTGAAACATGTCCTGATGAAGAAGTTGCGCAAAAAAGCATTGAACAGCAGGCTTTAGATGATGAAGTTATTGCAACAGACTATCCAAATGTTGAGTTATTAAGGTCTATTCAAAGTTCAAAAAAAGAATGTCTAACATTGATCGAAGTTCATAAAGATGACGTCGAATCAGGCAAAAATCTTTTGCAAAAAAGTTTAAGTGATGAAGACAAATCTAAAAGCTTGCAAGGAATTGAAAGTTATCCGACTACAGTTGAGGCCTTATATAAACCTAACGTGTCTCTGACAAACTTTCTGAACAATACTGTCGGTCCTGAAGAAGTCTCAAATGAGCTATCGCTTTCTATACAAAAATCGAACATGGAAACATCTGACTCGGAAGATGATACAAATGATATAACAACTGTTTCCTTACCGCCCGAACTACCCAAAAGCTTGCCACCTCTAAAGGAATTCGATATTGAAGAGAAAAAAAAGAGGTTCTCAGTTACAGCACAATTAGTATTGACTTCACCCATAATTACTACATGTCAAAATGCTCATGAACAACAAAATCTTGTAAAGAAAACTATAAAGAAGAACCAAACTAGAGAATTACAAATTAATCTTGTATCAAGTACAATCGATAATACTGTCAACAACAACAATGATGAAGAACATTTATGTCCCGCAGCAATTAGAATTGAGAGTAGCATTGAAGGACATCAAACAGAGGAAGAAACGGTTCCATTGCATGAAATAAAAGTAGAAGATAATTTAGCATTTAATGAATCAAATGATAATGATTGCATAACCAAAGAAAAAGCAGACGAGCTTATCTTACCTGTAATCAAGGATCCACAGCGGATAATGGACAGAAAAGATATTAAGCAATCAGATGAGAATCAAACAATTAAAAATAACGAGTATATAAACGAAACTTTTGCTGAGTTAACCACAAATAGGGATGAAAATTCGAATAGTTCTCCCCAATTGGCAAACAATACAATATCTGAACGGCTTAGTATAGAATATGCTCGTTTGCAACCATGTGAAGTTATTAGAAATAAAAATAAGGAGGAAGAAATATCCTTCAAACAAACACGAGAAAGTGTTATTGAAAGTGGTTTTGTTAGTAATCAGAAAAATATTGCACCTGAAGTAATAAAAAATGAAAGAGAAGTTGATTTCACTAACATTGAAATTGAAACGGAAATCAAAAGTCCTCGAATAGCTTTATATGACGATGAAGTGCCTTTAACAAATGAAACAAAAGACATTGAAACAATAGAAAGTAATGTAGACATTAACAAAGATCCTATAGAAGAAAACAATTCAAAAGAAACTGTAAATAACATTCAACCTACTCAAACAGATAACAGTAAAATTACTATAAAAGATTATCCAGATGATTTAAATCCATTTAACTCAGATGAAGACGATGAAGTTCTTGAAAATAATACAAAACAAGTAGAAATAACTTCTAATGCAATATCAGCAATAAAAGAAAATTTAAATCCATTTGATTCATCAGATGACGAAGTGGAATTAGAAAAACTAAACCAATCGGGATCATCCATAACTTCAACACCTAAAATTCCGCCACCAAGGCCACCTCCACCACGTATATCCAAAAATCCCTTCGAAAGTGAAGACGAGGACGTGGCATTAACTAAAAACTTCAAAAGGCGTTCGAGTCTAACAGGTTCATATAATAAAAAAACTCCCGTACCAACTCCACGCTCAAACATGTAAGTATCGCTTTCCATAACTCCTATCCGCCTTCATACTTGTCACTCCTACAAAATAAACATATTCTTAACACATCGAAAATATCGAATTTAAAGATCTTACTACTCTTTCATTTATTTTGATCCGAACATCATAAATGTAGCATGTTCCTAAATTTTTTAATTGAACTTAATGTTCCCAGATTCTTTTAAACCACACTTTTGGTAGTAATTACTTTTCCTTGTTGGAAGAAATAAAGGGACACGCCGACATTTCGTTATTTTCCTGGATCGTTATTTGCTATTACATGTATACAGCAAAGTATAGAAACAAATTATGGGTCTAAATATTCATTCCGTTTTGCAATTAAAAAAAGTTGACTTGCTTTATTAAAAAAGAAATAAGATATGGTATATGCATATAATGAAAAAAGTCCAAAATTTTTGGATGATTTGCCATTAACGCTGAATGGTTCAAAAGCCGCTGAAAGGTACAGCAAATTTCAGTAAGATGTGAGCAGATTGCAAAAGCAGTGTGAAAATAAACTGTCGAAGAATGAGCAGCTTTGGCTGAAGCAGGAGAAAGCTGCAAATTAAAGTTTTATTCCTAAGATTTCAAATTAAAATCTTTTATTTAAAATTAATCTCCATCATTTATTTGCAATACATACGCCTTCACACTTATACCGCAAAACTCTTTTGAAATACCATTTCGTTTTTGTCCATATAATATTTTTTGATGCACATATATTTCGACTATAGCCGTACTGAAATTTTTCTCGTTATATTTTACCTTATTAAATTGGATACCTTTAATTTGATTTTGTATATCAAACTTAAGTTGATTAAAATTCAGTAAAACTTTTGATATGTTATGAAAATTTCATATGGCTTTATTACTTTTCCAACATTGTATATGAATATATGTACGTATATATGTACATACATGCGTATAAGCATATTTACACAAATTTGAAACTTCCCACTAAACCAAAACTATACAGAAATACCTTATAACAAGTTTATTACCATAAGCCTTAAGCTTATAAATTTGTTGTGAAATCTATTGTAAAAGCATTGTTAATAATTATTTAAATTAGAATATAAAATTAAATATTGTTAGCGAAAGTTTATGAAAAGCTTAGAGTCTAATAACACTGCTCTGCAAAAAATAATTCTTTTTCGCTCCTTTAAATAAAACTATGTGGACTATATGGATTTTGATGCGCTAAACTCGAATCGGTTTTCGCTTTTTTTCCATCAGGTCGAGATTTTTTTTTAAGGGCGTGGCAATTTTTTGCCCCTAAATTAGCCAGGTACGTAGACATATTTCACCCTAACTCGAGAACGAGCCATCCGATTTTAACAAGTAAAACAACAAAAGATGTGTAACAAAACTGTTTTTTCAGTTAAAAAATGGAATTTTAAAAAATTAAAAGCAAATATTCAACACTTTGCACTTTTATCTTTCAAATCCTAATGAAAAGTTTGGAAAAAACAATTGTTTTTCTACAGATTTGATAAATTTAATTTAAATTAAACTCGATTTAATAAACAACGTATCAAATTATAAAATACTTCCATATAGTTTTCTTAGGTCGGGAAATGTTCCATGCAACAGTGACTTTTCTAAATCCGCCAAAGTTTGAGACAAAACAGTATGCTAATACAGTTTTTTCAATATTATTTCATGATAATCATTACGTTGAAAAATCAGAATTTTTTAACCTAACCTGAATTAACTGTTTCATTGTGATTATTCGAAAAACTTTAGGTCGGAAGTCTAATGTACAACACTAGCAACAGCGAGTGGCATTTAGCGACGGACCCGACCTATTCAGAAGCGGCAATTGTTAAATATTCTCATATACGAACTATTTTTGATTTATCCGATAGACCTATGTTATTTACAAGTATAGCAGCATACTTTCTCTAGTTAACAAAACTCCCTTATATATTTAGATGAACATGTAACATAGCCTAAAGGCTTCATGTTAACTTTTATTTGTATGTTATTTACCGTATTGAAGCTAAACGAACGCTCTACCTCAGCCCTTAAAAAGACAGTAAAAAGTCTGATAATAAAATTTAAAAGTATTTTTGTTAGTTGATGGCGTAATACACTTGAGTGCAGAGCTCAGTTAAATTGTTAAAAAATATGTTACTTGGGGTTTTATCATAAAACAAAAAATGCATTGCATATCCCAAATACGGCACCATAACCTTAACGTAAATCTATTGCATGATAGAAACATGTAGATACTAATGTTTCATAACAAAAATTGCATTTTTTAAACGTCTTTCAATTACTAACTCATATAAACTTTTATTTTGCTTCTGTTCCCAATATTTTTTTTTTGCACATGATATACTAGATATCCTTGAAGTTATTTACAACTTTTATGCACATGTATGTACATGTACTCGTATGTATGTGTTTGTATGCTTGAATATTTTCATTAAACACGTATAAAATTGGGCAGTAGAAATGTATAAAATTTGAACCTGATCTCCATAAGGATGACTCATATAAATACGTATGTGTGCACATATTTATATATACTTATATAGTATATGTATCCATTAGTGATGTCATTCAAATATTCGAACAACTTTTTTTCACTTCTTTTCGAAGGAACAAAAATTTTCAATGTATAATAAAAAATAATATGAACTTTGTCGAAAATAAATAAATAAATAAATTTAACATTTATTATAATATTTATAATAGGGTGCGTTCAGTAAGCAAATATCCCAAATTAAAAATACTTGTAAGACATCGTAAGAGTATCCCTTACTCGTTCGAATTCTCGAATGAAAGCTTAACTGCTTGTTCGTCGATGTCGAAAGCTGGCGTTCGTTCCAATAAATAACATTTAATTTTAAAATTAATTTTTAAAATTTGTTTTTGTTTTAAATGTTATATATTCGGACGAACGATAGCTTTCGAAACAGGCGAACAGCAGTCGAATTATTTTTTTTCGAGCGATTATAAAACCCGAATAATTGACAACACGTATCTATGTACATACATATGTATCTAAATACATAGTAGTCATATGCGAATGTTCGTATTAGAATTACTAAATATTCGGCCATTGTTATATATTCGTTTTCGCATTCGTCATTCAAGTGAATATATGTATTTCGGATATTAAGAAACTAATAAATTTAATATAATGTCATTGTACTATTATAATATGCAATTTATTTGTTTTGAAAAGTTTCAAACTTCTCAACTTATTAAAAGACTTTTATAAACCATCTGAGAATTATGTTAATAAATTAACTATAAAAATAATAAGTGCAGTAGGCTATGAAACTTATACAAACCAAAACCCAACAAACAACTTTTATTCGATATGACTCTATTTTATTTTTCTACACCTTTATGCAATTAGAAATCCTTTGGATAACAATGAAAGTATTTATAAGGCAAAATGAAAAATAAAATCTCAATTTAATTGTTAATAAATTAACTATTTGACATACTGTCATTGTACTATTATAATATGAAATTTATTTGTTGGGTGATCAATATGATTAGCGTGTCACTATCATTCAAGTGCTTGTGTACAAAATTTCCAAACAAGTAATTACAGTAAAGCAGATGTGTTTTATACTTCCCCAGTTGTCAACACCGGCACTGCAACGTCTGTCTTTCCTCCAGGTTTTCACAGCGCACTTTTTATACGGATTCGTCAGTTTTAATTCAGCTCTTTACTAAACAACAATCGCAAACATAAGTTTAAACATATACACATAAGTATGAAAAAAAAAATTAGTGTGTTGACTCAAAAGGGAAAAAAATAAAAAGTGTTTGTAAATAATTCAATAATTTTCAGGTTTATGAAAAATGTACATAGTGGAGTGTTACCTTATTTTCTACACATAAAAAATAAAAATAATGTCATATCATTGAATTAAAGTACAGTACAGTATTTATAGATATAATAAGCAAAACAAAATATGGATATAATTACATTCATATAAATAAATACAAGCCTTCAAATGTCGATTTGGAAAGGATGCGTGTAGTATGTATATCAATGGATCGTTCTGCAATAATAAAATCTTAAACATCATTTTGGTTGCTTTAAACAAAAAGCTCAAGGGAAAATTTGGAGAAGATTTGGGAAAGTCAGAAAAATTATTGTGTCGTCGTAGAGTAATCTATATATTCCAAATTATTTTTTAGAAAAATAAGACTTACTTACATATCCTCGCTTATACCTTAAATCTCTTCATTTCATGATTGACCCTACAGCTATTTATATATCCCTTTAATTTGTTCTCTTTGCTATAATACCCTTGTGCCTCAAAAAAGATGGTTTTGGAACAGGAGCGGATCTTATTATTATATATAATAAAATTTAATTTCTTAGTGTTAATAAATTCAAAATTAATTTTCTTATGCAGAGCATGCAGGAATGCATTACTAAATTTTAAATATACGCATGCAAATATCAAAACAAGCTAACTATTTTCAAATATAAAAGCCATTGCCACAAGTAAGACAAAAAGGGAGACAATTACTCATTTTGATTGCAGCGTGAGTCTGTTTATGCATGGGTTGTGTGCAAGAACATACAAATGATAAATTAAACACTTGGCTGGCAGAGTATACTGTATTAACGGTTTTACTTCCGTTTCAAATAAAAGAAGTACACGTTTTTGTTATTCGTGTTTCGATTTGCCCAATACGCCAAACATTGCTATTAACTTTGTGCCAAGTTTTTATAATAAAAAATTGGAAACGGCTTTCTTTTTTGGGATTAGTTGATAATTAGTATATATGTATGTGTATGCTATGGGCAATTCTTGATCAACGGACGCGATACTCTCCCAGATTTTGTTAAGACAGGAACAAGAAAGTAATGGAAAAAGCCAACATATATCAACAATGTATAAGAAAAAATGTTGGCTGAAATCGATACCAATGTGCCGGATGTATGTATATGTACACATAACTCAGCCATATTTGTAAAAAAGAATTGTGTGTTGTGATTGTGGAAGTTAAGATCATCCTTAATGGAAATATTCGTTTAATATATACTTGTGTACGTGCAATTATTTTTTAATGATTATGACTCAATTTCAATTTTGTGTGAAGTTAGATGAGAGAAGCACGCGTAGAGTACAAAACCGATAGTCATGGGTTCGATCCCGCTCTCAGTCCTGTAATGCAATTGCCCATAAAATTATATTTGTCTATTGTAAAAAAGATGCATGGAAGGATCTTAAGAGAAAGATACAATGTAGCTCAACAACATACACGCAGCCATAGGTACATACATATATGTACAATATATTCACTCTCACGATGCATTCGCCATATTTTCTTTTAAATTTTATATAGAATCCGAAATTTATTTAGAAATTGAATTTTATATAGGATCGGAATGTATTAGATATACGATTTGGTGGAGAAATTGTAGCTATTCAGACAAGGAATATGTTTAATATGATTAATTTAAAGATTCAATAAAGATATAAAGAAAAACATCAATCTCAAGTTACATACATACATACATATATATGTATATGAAATAAATGTATTGAATACATATTCGAAATGTTAAAATACAAATATATTCCTCCACATAAACTTAGATCACAATCACAGGATCCAACTCCAGAAACAACACCACGATTTAGCACAAAACTTAATACAATAAAGTGTTCTGGACCATCAACATATAATAACTCGTCCTTGCGGAATTCCAGCGAATTTTACGGGAGCGCCAACTCACTTTATAGCAATACTACAACCTCGTATAATATTTTGCGAAGCTCTGATTTGAGATCGTCAAATAATTCTCTCAACTTGTCCGCCGGAGGCACAATTAGATCCCGAAAGTCACGCAGAGCCCCTTTACCTCCGGCTCCCGTTAGAGAACTGTTTCCATCGAATGAGACCATTAATATCAGTTCAAAAACTTCTACTCCCAGCTCAAGTGTCGTTGGTACTCCGAAATCGGCTCGTAAAAAGCGACCTGCACCTGCTCCACCAAAACCAGCTAGACTTGAAGCATCACAACTTCCAAAAATACACGTTGATACAGTAATTAGGCAGCCAAAAAACTTGGATAATTACCCTCTGCAGAGTGAACTTGACTCGAAATTATCCGACGAAGAGAAAGCTTTGTTGGAGGGTAAGACTTTACAGTCGTTACATATTAGTCATGAAACAGGTTTGTCACTATCGCCACCAAGCACACGCAGTTCCAAAAGATTGATACCACTTGACAAGGAACTACTTGAGGAACATGGGTCAGTACAATGTGTGAAAGAGAGCAACAGTCAGAGTGATGACCTGAAACAGCAAAACAGAGAAAAGTCTTCCTCAGACCATGAGGAAGACCTAAGCGTAGTATATCGCCGTATTTTAGTTCCTCAAAATTTAGAAACTCCAACGCACGAATATAATTCTCTAGTAGAAGATCTAAATAAATCACCTATCGGAGAGAGGCAAATGGAAAAACTAAAAGATAATAAGGAAGCTAATAATCGCAATCGTCAATCTCAAATATCAGTTGCTTCGTCCGGTGCCGATGACAATGAGCCGTTATTTAATAAATCCGCTCATGGAAAGTGGAAGAGACGCAAGGGTCCTGCACCAGCTCTTCCAATTCCGCAGCGTAAAGTTCTGCAAATGCTACCGTTACAAGAAATTAAGCATGAACTAGAAATAATTGAGGTTCAACAACAGGGTCTAGAAAAGCAAGGTGTTATTTTGGAGAAAATGATTAGAGATCGTTGCGAGGGGGAAAATGGTGAACCATTAAACGCAAACGGACTACTAGGCGAAAGCGAAGACTCCGCATTGGCTGTTGAAAATTCAAAGGAAGTTGAAAGTTTAATACTGCAACTGTTTGAATTGGTAAACGAGAAAAATGAACTGTTTCGACGTCAAGCTGAGCTCATGTACTTGTAAGTGTTCTGAACGCAAGTTTAAATCTAACATATAAATAATAAATCGTTTCTGTCGTCAACTTTTATTGCATATTTTTCTTATTATTGTAGAAGGCGACAACATAGACTAGAACAAGAGCAGGCAGATTTGGAATATGAAATCCGTATCTTAATGGCTCAGCCAGAACGAAATAAAACCGATTCCGATAAGGCTAGAGAAGAAGCTCTCATAGAACGTTTGGTAGAAGTTGTACAATTACGCAATGAAGTGATAGAGTGCCTTGAAATGGATCGCCTTCGTGAAGCAGAGGAAGATCAAGTAAGTTAATCGGCACATATATATTTAAATTATTTCTTATACAACCACAACTGCAGAGCATCAAACAACGTTTGGAGTCCCATATTGCGAAAAGGGATGCAGAATCAAATACCAAAAAATCACTAACAAAATTGTCCAAAAAGGAAAAAAAGAAACAGAAGGAACCCAAAAGGATTTTTAAAAGTAAAAAACTTGATGCTGATAAGGTACAAGACACACACAATCGTTAATTCAAATTTGATAATCCAATCTGATTGAAATGCTTATAATTGTTATTTTTTATTGTTCATTTAGGATGCTGACGAATCTGAATTGAATGGGGATAAGCAGAAATCTAAGAAGAAAAAGAAGTTATTAATTTTCTAATTCCCTTTACATCAGCTTGAATTTTTCCTTCGGGTGTGATAAAATAATCGAACTAAAATTTTTGATGTGAAATTTGGCTTAAAACCAATGTTGAAATAATTCTTAATCTTACTCTTACTCTTAGTTATGGTCTTTTTCGTTATTTGAAATTTCATCTTTTAAGTACACATAGGAAAAATAGAACAAAACGTACATCAGTAGCATTTACTTCTTTCATAAGAATTTCCTTTATCTTCTAAGCTTTAATTACAAATTTAGTAAACTTTTTGTTTGTCACTTGTTAAGTTCTGTTAGTTTCTAAACATTAAGTCAGTTTACCTTCATTTTTATTTAATTATATTTATTAATCGATTTCATGTTTATGTGGACTTCAAAAAACAAGTAGATGTTTGAACATGGCATACTATGGACTTTTTGCAAATAAATATAGTTTTCATAAATGTTAAGAGCAAAAATAGTATTAACGTATTGACTATAACTACTCTATTTTCGCTTATTTGAAGTCACGTTTGGATCGGTCCTACACCTATTTCGTCATCATTTGTGTGCTTTAGTTAAAAGTCCCTAGAAGAACTTTTATTATGTTATAAGAACTTAAAATAAAAATTGTTAAAAATATTCTTCTACTCGTCGTGCTTTTTTTTATAAATTAAAATAGTTCTTTTACTAAGAAAGGAAAGAAAAATTACCACATATAACATATAATACCACATATAACCCTCAAAGAAATAAAGTAATTATCCGCAGTAGAAATACTGTCAAACCCAACTAAGAGAACGAATGGAACATAAGATTTTTTTATCGATAATTACACAGCTTTACAAATTTTTAATTTGAAAAAATTCCAAGAACGCCACATGCCTAGATAAGTTAATTTGGACTTCCTGAACACGAAAAACGCTGTAATTTTTTTTCTTAAGTACCGTTTTTTAGATAACGGTACTTTTGTGTTTTTCGGTGTATGGAGCCCAACTGAAGTTACCAGCATTTAAAGCGTAATTTGAAAAAAAAACGGATGGAAAATAAAGTTTTTTTAAGGATTTTGTGGAACGACAACATATTAATTTTCATTGCTCACACACTATATTCGGCGTAAATTCAAAAAATTTAAATTAAAATGACGAGCGACCAATTACATTGCAATTTTACAGTAATGTATCGATCTTCTCAGCGTAATCAGGACTTCTGTAGTTTCCCAAAAATGTTGGTAACTAAATAAACTATTTGGTAAAGAAATAAAAATTTTCCAGATTTTTACTATAACGTAGAAAAAAAACCGAATAAAAATGAAAAATTTTGAAAAAAACGTAAAAAATAGGCAAATTTTGAACTTTGAGGTGCCATAACTCAGCCATTTCTTGTCTCATAGAAATTTGCAGCATATCGACGGAAAAGGCATTCAATTAGCTTTTCTACAATATGCGATATAATTCGATCGAACTTTTCGGTTGGGCTCCACAAGGGTTTGAGTGGGACCACTTAAGTACCGTTATCTAAAAAACGGTACTTAAGAAACAAAATTACAGCGTTTTTCGTGTTCAGGAGGTCCCAATTAACTTATCTAGGCATTTGGCGTTCTTGGTATTTTTTGGCTGTAAACCAAAGTTATGAAAGGTAGGAAAGTAGTTTTGAAGTTGCAAACAACCT
>OY776280.1:267500-277500 GCA_963675445.1 Linnaemya vulpina | reverse complement strand
AACGTATGGAAAATATTAAAAGATCTAGAGCATTGGGACAATATTTTTCGCAGCGTAACATGAAAGAAGCTCTTGCTGAATCAAAAATAAACATGAACTCTCAACTCTTGAAGAAAAGAACCGGAAGATTCGGATTATTAGATTCAAAACGTGTAAAATATGACAACGAAATTTTTTATTGTAGAACTGAAAATCATCATCTGAGGAATCCTCGGAAAGAGCTTGAAGATAATATCAAATTCAAACCGACAACTGACACGCATTATAAAACGAAGCGAAACCATATGAGTGTTACCATAAATTCCTCAAAAGTCAATAAGGAAAAGAAAACGATACCAACGAAAAAGAACTTAACCAAAACAACGGAGTTCATCGATTTTCAGATGGACAAAAGCAGGAATAATGTGCACATGCTTGCGGCTTTAAGCGAAAATGTACAATTTATAGACTTGGAAGCCATTGATTTCGGTTGTTCCGAAAATTATGATAAACGAAATAACTCCATTCTACCATTTGAGTCATATCCCAGCGCAGTGTAAAGTCTGTGATCAAACGAAATAAATTTACTAAAACCCGAAATGTATTCATGTGCGCACATAAGTTGTACATACATCTAAATATTTTTCGTTTAATCTAATTTTCCAGCAACGATTGTTTGAATTTTTCGAAATTCTAAATGTTAGTGTATATGCAAGTGTGCTGAGTATTGTAAATAAAAGTTTAAATTTAGTAGTGTTTAAAAAAGTTTCATATTGCAAGAGGAGGTTCAAATCTAAATAAATATATTCGATGTAATTGTTCGAGATACTATCTCATTTTATTTGTTAAAAATATCTCACGTGATAGTAACTCGATATTTCACTTTTTGCAATAAACTAATTTCATTCAACATCTATCTACTTAAAAAAATTTCATCTCTAAGACCACACTTGACTATATAAAGAAACGCGCATTATTTTGACAATACAAAAGTTGAAATAGAAATGCATCCCTTCTTTTCATAAAAATGGTATTATATATAAAATTTGTTTTCTGTAACAACAAAAAATTTTTGAGCTCTAATAAAAATTTTAAAATCTCCCGTTAATACTCCCTTGTTGATAAAGTGCATATTGTGCTGAATTTTTTGTGGGTTAAGTACGCCTATATTCCCGCATTCCATTGGTTCATGTAGCAGATTTTGACAATTTTAGAAAATATAACGTCAAAAGCCTACTACGCTTTTTGTTATGTAATAAAGGAGAAGCGATATCTATCTAAAAATGGTACGTCCTTCCAGGCACCACGTTTATTTTAAGAAGTTTGCTCATTTAAAATTAAATTTGTGAGGAGGAGTTAAAAACAGCGACATCTATCAATTGGACATTCTGATCCATAATTTAAGCAGGCATCCATGCAATAAGTGTCAGCGCCTTCTTTTCCCTCTAGTTCACCGATCGCGACGCATTCATTTCTGTATAAAGGAAGATTGTGTGAATGTAGTATGTGTGTACAATTCTTTCTTTCGTGGATAATAGTGTACTTACGGACAATGGCATGCAGCTTCAGGACAATTTGGAGGGTAACGTAAGCAATTTGTTTCACACCACTGATCCATTCCAGGCAATGCACGGAAAGCCTTAGATGCAATACATTTTTGATCCCTGTAATTAAAGTGTTATTCAAAAGTAAAGTAAAATATGTACTCTCAAATACACAAATATTCCCTCCTATTTATGATATAGTCTTCACATGACGTTCGAAATATAGAATAAAGGTGATTAACTATGTTGCAGTAGTTCATCTGTTTAATGTTTACAGTATGTATATAAAATTGTCAAATTTCAAAATTGTATTTTTCGTTTTGAAAGTTTACTTTTAAAAACAAAATAAAGAATAATTTTGACAATCTTTCCTACCATTAAAATACGTGTGTTTTATTTTGTTGCAGAACTGGTGTTACCTGGTAATTGCACCATAAGGATTAACTATACACATTCACATGTTCTTGTACATGTGTATGTGACTTTTGTAGAATTGTGTACTTGACTACAGTACGTTTATTTTATAATTTTGATTCAAATGAAATATGTAGATATGTATGTACATATGTATACACATACATATACATATGTATATAAATAGAGAATGTGTGTACCTATGTATCTACATATGAACGGCTGTAGATATTTCATTATTCGTCGAAAAATTTGTGCAGTTGAAGTTTTGCTTTTACTATTAAAAAAATTAAAACGTACATATTTAACAAAAAACAAGCCCAATGAGTAGTAAACCGAAGTCGTATCAGCCAATTAAAGTTGAGAAGGAAAATGAAAATGTTCAATTGCGAAAAAAAATAAAAAACGGATCTATAGGTTCGTTCTAAAACATACGAGTATAAGTATGTATGTACATATGTAGTATACATTCATACATATACATATGTACATATAGAAAAAAAATTCTATCAATTATGGATTTTTAAATATATTTTAGATAAACGTTTGACTAACAAGAAAGAAACAGTCTGGGATCGGTTGAGTAAAACTAAGAAAGTATCGAGCTCTGATAATCTCTTAGCAACTAGATTGCGTCCAAATCTTACGAAAAAATATCCTCAAAATTTTCAATCGATTAAGCACCCATCATTTAGATCATCCATCCATCCAACGCCGAATTTCAATACAATCAACAAACGTTCCAACGCACCACAAAAACTTCTAAAGCAACCAAATGTTCTCAATAATTTTGATAAACTAACATATTTGCATGCCCTACCGATTGAAGACCTTGTCAGTGGTCGCAGCTTGAGTAGAAATTCAAAATCATCGTCAGAAGATGCAATTGAATTTTTCAAACTATCTAATGATTCTTTGCGTTTCAAGGACCAAAGAGACCACGATCCTTCGGAAGATTCAGATGATGTTTATACATTGGCTCCACTTTTGACTTCATGCTCTAATGACGACATTGAAACAACTTGTAGGAGAACTATTAACAATGTTCGTGAATTTTTAAGAAATAACAAATCAATTGCCTTAGAAAATATTGAGCGTGCAAGGGATGGCATTGAATCCGAAAGCGCATGTGATAATTTAGAGAAAAATCCTAAAATTGTAAAGAACATTTTGAAAACACAATTGCAAAACATATTAACACAGGAATTTGCTGTTAGAAAAGCTTTGAATAAATTAGAATCTGCAGTGATTTCGCAACAAAGTGTTGAAAGTCAGTCCCCCGATTCGAGGAAGAAAATTATGAGCTATTCAGGTCACAGTGAAAAGATTCAAAAATTCGAAGTCGATGTTATATTTAAAAACGTCCCATCTCTAGACAAAGAAATTGAAATACTACGGTCTTTGGGTGAAAAGTTGGAAAATACACTGAAATTTACGACATCTTACAAAAGAAAAACAGGTGCTGTCTCACAAATATCGATTGTCCCGAGTACAAAATCTTTGTTAGTTGCAAAGGAGACGGATTTGTCTAAAATATGCAAACTTAAATATGAATTGTATGGCCCAATTCTAGTAACCCAGGCTCAAGTCTCAAATCAATTAATAGGTATTTGTCATTGTGTGGGAATAGTTAACGAATTTTTCATGTCCCAGAAGTCAATTTTTGAGCTGAAGCGTGAATCGAATCGTTCTTTTTATATACGAGACAATTCTGAAAGTAATCAGTTGGTGAGAACATCATTTAAAAAACTAAAGGAAAACCCTAATGAATTACTGCGTCATGTAAAGCCAAAAAACCCCCAAGTCGCCTTTAATATGTTAGAACAAGATCCTGCATTTTTTTACAATGCACTTAACAAGCTCTCAATTATTCCCTACCTATTGTCTACGAAGCAGAAGCCATGCGAAGAATATGAGAGTCCCATAAAGCAAACCATTTTTTCTGAAAGTGGGAACCAAATATTTTGGAATACGTTAAACCAAGATACGCCCCCGAACTATAAGAAAATGTTGCTTCATAAAAAAGAATTAGAATCTTTGGCATCTGAATGCCAAAGAGCAAATAAACTGCTTAATGCACCAACTATTTCGGAGACTCTCATCCGAGGCAAGCAACGAAGACGCATAAGACGTTGTGTGACACCTATGCAGACGGATTACAATTTTTGCCCAAAGAAGTCATTCTTCAAAACAATTTTAGTTGGATTTGTACAAATGTCGGTATTCATAGTATTCATAATGGCTCTAACATATCCCGATCTCAGATGCTAAAATTTTTCTGTATGTTATACAGAAATCTATTTCTTTGCAATAGTACAATAAATTAAGCTTACGGAAGTTAAATTTTGCAAACAGCATCATTATAAGCAATTTACCTCCAATAAAATATAGCGCTTGTTTTGCAGATTTTTAAAATTAAATTTTCGCTTTAAAAAACAAAAATCCATGGCTGACGAACAAATTGAAGTATACTTTTTGATTGATTGCGTTGTAGATTAACAAAAATACATGGTAATCAATCAATTAAGCTAAGCTCAAAAATCAAGGCACCAGGGATGACCGAATAATTTATATCAATATATTGCGCACTGTTATACTGAATCGGGAAGAAAGCCAGGCAAATCTTACTACACCGTCGTTTTATAGTACATTTTATACCCGCTGTGGTTGTTATTGTATGATATAAAAATAAAACAGTTATCACATATTCTTTGTAAAAAAGTTTATATATGTATGTATCTAAAACGACTGCGCAGATAAAATTTAATGTAGTTTCGGTTTTTTTTTGATTTTAATTAATAAACAACCGTTTTTGAGTTACGCGAGTATATGTTGTGCAATATTCTTCATTTTGGATGTAACGATATATGTATGTATCTCGAAAACAAGAGCTAACATACATAACAATGTGGTGCGCTGTACTTCAACTAGCACAGTGGTATTATCTTTAATTGGAAGACTGTTGCGTGTCACTCCTCGATATACAGAGTGTTGCTATAAAATTAAAGTCTCCTCAGTAACATACATACATATATCATACATAATATAATTCTGCGACTAAATATACCTTAAAGAATATACATATACATACATACATAAATAAGAATCAGAGCTTAACTTTTGCTGCCTGGGCCGCGATGAAACTCGATATCGTTCTGTCGACAAAAACACATTTAAAACAAAAAGAAATTCTAAAATTTTATTTTTGTTGATACGTATTTTGTAGATACAGAACGATATCGGGTGACATCTTAGACACGGCACTTATTTTCCAAGCGAAAATTAAAACTCAGGAAATAAAGATAAAAATGTGATTTTTAAAATAAAAGCTATAACCGTTACGCTCGCTGATTAGCACTGTTGAACAACAAAACCGAATAATTAAATTACATCTTACCATTATGCTCATGTGTTTGTTTGTGCATGTTTGAACAGTCCCAATACCTAAATTCATATTTGTGTTTGTATATACATATGTATGTATGGATGGATTCATATATGAATATATGTAAATGCACCAGATCCTTATGAAATAGTGAATAAAGTATTTATTAAGAGGCTCTACATTTGCATTTATTTATTTGTAGGTATTTAGTTATGTAAATATGGCACTTTGCAAATTGTTTTGTGTATGTACAAGTGTAAATCTCTTAATTCATTTTGATAAATGATTTAACCAATATTATACAATATTTTTTAAAAAGCTTCAGTGTAAAAAAGTTGTTGGCGCCTGCGTCTAGAGCTTTTTGATCACAATATATATATTTTTACTATGTTAATTAATTATAAATGTATATAAAGTTATATTTTATGTTACAAGTTGAATATATGAATGTATATATTTACAAGGCGAGTAGCGAAGAGCGTTTACGTTTTGTGCATGTGTATATATGTGTTTTAGCGTGTATCAGCAGCTAATAAGTGCTTAATCCTTGTCAGCCAATTAACTAATGCATAGAATTACATAGAATATTTAATACTTTCAAAATAACTATAACATTAGTATATACATTTATTAGTGCCTTGAAGAGTTTCTATAAAAAGCAAAAAAAAAAAAATATTGTAAGTAATGAATAAAACTATATGTATGTATTTACATATTTACGTATTATAAAAAATATTAGAAAAAGAAATATAAAAAAAGATAAGTAATATATACAATATCGTTATGTAAATATGTCAATATTTAAATAGTGTTGAATAAAATCAGATTTAACATATAACTTACCTCACAATCAACGGAAAAACATTTCTGTCCTCGGGAGCTCTGTAATCCCTATAGTACAATAAATATGGATTTTTGTTGCTGACAAAGAGCGGAGGTACACCACCACCGGTATTTGAAACGATGGCTACGTCCGCACAGTTACGAAAAGTTTCTTAAATTTAAACAATTTATATTAAAGTTTATTGACTTATTCAATAACAGACTTAAAGACAAATAAATACCTGCTTTACCACAACCTACAGCCTCTGTTCCATTTGCGCATGTACCCCACATATTTGCGGTGTAATAAGTCCATTGTAACACACACTGAGTGCATGTGATATAGGGTGGTAAACGCACTCTATAACGGAAAATGTCTTTCTTTTTGGTATCGCGAGGTATTAGGAAACGGTGTTCTCTACTTCCCGATATATAAAGTGGATACCGATCAAAACATTCTTGACTAGCCTCTTTGCGGAAATTATTATTTGGACACAAGAACATCTCAAAACGACCGTAATGATTTGCAGTTAATTCAATTTCAACATCGATTTCCTATTCAAAAGAAATATTGTTTTAGTTTATACACTCACAGAAATGTTAGAGCATGTGGATGGATATCTTACATTATGTAACTAAAATAGTTCTTCTGCTACTGCTATCCTAACTGTTATATACATAAATATGTACGCATGCGGTCATAAAATGTTCTTTGGATGAAAAAATATATGCACTATATATGAAAATGTAACTGGTAAAAAATATTATAATTACATTTTCAATCAGTTCCAATTCAAAATTCATTTCGTGGGACACTTTTCGTGCAAATCCTGTTAATTTCTCAAGTAATACGACTACATATGTACCACAACGGCAAAGTAACATGTAAAACTTCCACCATCTGTTTTGACACATGTACAAAAATTCCTGCTAACTGGTCTGCTATTTCAATGGGCAAAGGTTGACCATATTGAACTGATTTTGTATATGTGTATACATAAGTAGGTGGACAAGTGTGTACATACACATGAATATAAATAACAAAAATTAATAGGTAGCATAGGGCTTCCTTATTTAAGGTTTTTCTAGTTCTGTTGGAACTATAAGATATTTAAAGAAAGTCAATGTATGTATAGGGTGCTTTGATTTTGCGCAAACATTTGATAATATATGTATATTTTCACTTTGTTCTTAAGCTTTGTAAAAAATAATTGCGTCTGTGACGATTGTGTGTACTAGCGGCAGCGTTTGTGTGGCACTGATTGCGAACTGTGTGCACTTGCTATTTTAAATTGGTTTCTGAAAGTTGGGTATAAGTTGAGCACTTTCGTTACTTTTGTAATTATTTTGCACCCCGATAATGATTTGCTGTAACAGCCAATGAAATACAGGCATGTAGACAGACATATTAAGTTCGGAACAAGCAAAACATTTCTTTAACAACGTAATTGAGAAAATATCTAAAAAGAAAATTGATGAAATAAATGAGACATATTGTATGTCAACTGGAATTTAGGATATAAAAGACATTCCGTTTAATGTTGTGTACCAGCTTTCTGCTCTGCTGTGAACACTTAAAACTGGTGTTCACTTTATTTTGTGCTGTGGAATATTTACCATGCCTTTCTGAATTAAAAATACTTTTCGAACAATTAAGCAAAATTGAATTTGGTATAGAATTAAACAGTTCGAAAAAGTGTTTACAATTATAACGCATAATATTGAATCTTATTGCTGACTTGTGTTATATTCTTTCAGCTTGCAAATTTTTGTTGAAAGTCTTCCCTCAGTTAAAACTTTTTTTAGCAATTAAATTGGATCCTTTTAATAAATCAGCGGAATCGAAACGACTCATTCAAACTAATGTTAGCGATTTTGTATCCTCAGACAAAACTGTTCATGAAACAGAAATATATTTTTAGTTTGAATATAATATGTTGTCGCCAAATTATACCATAATCAATAAGGACGTCCCTTTCTTGCAAAGTTCAGAATTTTACAAATTGCTTACCGGGTATTTTGATTATTAGTTTTTTTCTTTCAAAATGTTTTTTTCGAATCTTCTTTTGTATGTGATTTAAAATACATGATATTAACTAACTGACAAGCTTAAATACAAATGCTGTTTTCAAGAACAATCAACGGCTTTTTTTTTACAGATTTATATATATAACCATAAATTTTTTTTTTGTGAAAGTGCTTATTCAAATACCTCTTACCTGGCCAGATGTAAAATATCTTGATATAATTCCTTTGGCATATTCCCCACCAGCTTCATGTGGTCGCGGACTTCTCAGGTGATATGCATCGCCACAAACTCCACAACGACCTTGGTTTTTTTCCCATTGTACTGCATAACCGCCACAAAATAGTTCGTTATCATTATAATTTACCGGATTAGGGTAACCAAAACGCCACATTGCATTGCGGGCAGGTGGATCCATTAAACGTCCATGACCAGAAACCATAGCAGACATCAAAAAACTGCATAAGAAGCCCTATCATGATGAATGCAAAATGAGTACTAACTTTCTATAAGATTTTTTACGCCATCACTTACTTTTAATATGACTAAATGCGTCATTTTAGGCAGACGATTATGTTCTGAAGTATGTGCGAATGTATATGTATATAACCTGTACGCAGTTCTAAAAAGATTAAGAAATTTTGCAGTGGTTAATATTTGTATGTACTAGTATGTATTTGCATGTAAAACAAAGAATTTACATGGAAAACAAAGGAACATGTGAGACTGTTTTTTGCTTTTTGCGACTAATTTCTTTCAGTGTTCGGTGTTTTGGGGATATATACCCAAATTAGCGATTTGTTTATGAGACTCTGCATTTTTAGGGAAACCCCAAAGAATGAACACTGCCGCATTACTTTTCTTTGAGAATTGGCTTGTTTTTATATCCATAAGTGTTTTCATAACTTTAAGTTACGATATATGTATAAAACAGTATGTGTTTTATATCGCATCAACAAAAACGGCTGCTGTACAGTTTGTCAAATAAGTGTTATAATAAGTAGAAAAAATATCTGCAACAAATATATTTATTTCTAAACACAAACAGTATAATCTGAATATATATTATGTTAAAATCGTGATATAGCTTTATGTGTGGAATCACTGTAAGAGACAACTAACAACAGCTAAAACGTATACATGCATGATTGTCGGGTTTACTAACAAATTGTTCAAAACCGTTATAATTTTGTCAGTTTAGTAGTTTCCCATCTCGTTTAGCCTGGAGAAAACTAACTTTAATCATTAGTCTTTCTATTTTACAAACAAGTTTTGCTAAAATCAGATGGACGTTTGGGATACTAGTGCGAATAAACTGTGACAAGTGATGGATATATTAAAAAATTAAAAATATTGACAAGTTATTCAGTATATTCATTCAATAAATAATTTAAATTGTCTAGCAAGTGATCTGATTTTATTACTATGTTGAGCTAAAAGTAAGGCAGGATTGGAAGAACCCGATATATACTCACAGTGATTTGAATAAGGGAATATTCGAAAGCAATACAACATATAAATTCCAGATTTTAATAAGATTATATTATTACTGGAATTAATGAAGTTATTTTATTTTGTTTAAATACCTGCCCTTCATTGGCTCTTAATCCGTAACAGATAAATCAATTTTGTTTAATAAATTAGTTGAGACATCTCTGATATACATACATACATACATATGACATTAAGTTTCTAGTATTGCACATTAAATTATATATGTATGTTCTCTTGGCCAACGATATCATCAGTTAAACAGATGGCTGATTGTACGGTCTCTTTTTTATACTTAAGGGACATTCTTTATTATTTAGTTTATTTTATAAGAAAGGA
>OY776280.1:250000-262500 GCA_963675445.1 Linnaemya vulpina | reverse complement strand
ATGTACATGAGACTTTTTGAATTAATGCAGATTTCTAGATTTATATAACAACTGCCTTTACCACATTTAGAGTTAATCCTTAGTACTCGTACAATATTATCTTATCTCATTGACATTTTAATTGTTTTGAAAACATATAAATTCAATTTATAATAATTGCCTCGAGGTTTCTTTTCATACATAATATGGTTGACTTAATCTTTCGAATGATTGTCAGTTTGTAATTAAATTATGGATTTTGAGATTAGGTTTGTATGTATGTATATGTATTTTTCAATACAAACTAAGATGAACGTATTCATTCAAATAAAGAACAGTGGAGAATTCTAAAAGCAAAACTGAAAATAATTCAACAGTTTATAGACAAGCTGTCTGTCTTAAATTATTTTTATACGCGTGATTTTTCTTTGTTCAGGTCTTAAAGATCCCACTTTTCTTCTGAAAATGCACTTGAAATGTTAGTACTTTTTCTATAATTGTACTCAATATATTTCCAAATATTATACTCAATTATGGTCCAATTTATTCCATCTTAGAGCCAGTTGAATATAAATATACTATTTATTTTAAAACTATTTTATTTGCTGCCAGTTAAGTTTGTGTATTTCCCTGCATCTTGAACGTTTTCTTATTTGTTCTTAATTTCTTTCGACAAATTCGATTTAGAAAAATTAATTTTGTACGAGGATGAAGGAAGTCTAAAATATGGGAAAATGGATTTTACAGAATCATATTATATATTTGTGTATAGGGGAATTTTGAAGAAACAATATATAAAGTATATAAATAAATAAATATATATATATATATATATATATATATATATACATATATATATATATATATATATATATATATATATATATATATATGTATATATATATATATATATATATGTATATATATATATATATATATATATATGTATATATATATATATATATATATATATATATATATAATAAACCAATTCTTTGACATATTGTCATTGTACTATTATAATATGAAATTTATTTGTTGGGTGGTTATTAAGCAATGTCAAAGAATTGGTTTATTAACAATTCAACTGAGATTTTATATTTCATTTTGCCTTATAAATACTTTCATTGTTATCCAAGGGATTTCTAATTGTATAAAGGTATAGAAAAATAAAATAGAGTCATATCGAATAAAAGTTGTTTGTTGGGTTTGGTTTGTATAAGTTTCATAGCCTGCTACACTTATTATAATGTGATTTTTTGAAATCGTTTGTGAATTTTTATAGTTAATTTATTTAACATAATTCTCAGATGGTTTTTGGAAGTCTTTTAATGGGTTGAGAAGTTTGAAACTTTGCAAAGCTGTGGTTGAAGTCTACTGACGATTTGGTAAGAAGCGCCAATGAAATACATATAGACATTGCTTAACCACCCAACAAATAAATTTCATATTATATATATATATATATATATATATATATATATATATGTATATATATATATATATATATATATATATATATATATATGTATATATATATATATATATATATATATATATATATATATATATATATATATATATATATATATATATATATACATATATATATATATATATATATATATATATATATATATTATTCTTGTATGTAATTTTTTTTTTGTTCTTTTTTTTTTTTTAATAATTAATAGATTAGTTTGAGTTTTGAGGTTATTTTATATTAATATATATTTTTCGATGTTTCGCTTCTTCAGGAAATTATTTTCTATTGTCAAAAATTGTCTTTTTAATTCTATGTATACAAACTTTTTTAACAACATAACTCATAAATTTTTTATATTAAAAAAATACTAACTCTAAAATGTATAAAATAGTTAATTTCAAATGCTAAAACATACTAACTACAAAATGCATAAATATTATAAATTTTAGTTATATATATATATATATATATATATATATATATATATATATGTATATGTATATATATGTATATATATGTATATATATATATATATATATATATATAAATATATATATATATATATATATATATATATTTATATATATATATGTATATGTGTATAAATATATATATATATATATACATATATATATGTATATATATATATATATATATATATATATGTATATATGGATATGTATGTATATATATTTGTATATATATATATATATATATATATATATGTGTATATGATATATATATATATATATATATATATATATGTATATATATATATATATATATATATATATATATGTATATCAATACATACATACATATATATACATACCTACATAAGCATACGTATAGTTTTCAAACATATTTACGTATTTATTGGGAGATATAAGAATACAAATATGTATATGTTAAATACCACAAGGTGCATTGTTTTCACTGTGACTTACTGTATGAATATATATATATATATATATATATATATATATATATATATATTTACACCTGTATATAAATAAATACAATATACATATATATGTATATGCATATGTACATTTGCTTGCGTGCGTCACCATAAAAAAATTCACACAAGCACACATACACACAAAAACTTTGAAATTTAATAATACATATCTTCAAATATTTTTTCTTGATCAGTTCACGGCACGATTTTGGCATTATGTACTTATGAATTGTATATAAGTATGTATGTGCCTACACATTTATTTTTACCACTCACTGCTTAATACACACATATGTAAACTACTTATGCAGTATTTTTGTAGGTAAACATGAACTTACGTAGGTCGCAGTGTAGAAAATGCGTATCTTGATTGTTTTCGAAGGTTACCCGAGCACCCTTGGCGTATCTATTTTTAATTGATTTATAAAGGAAAGCCACATGTAACATGTGCGTGTGGCTTTTCATAGAAGGCAAGTTAATAAAAACAGGGCGGTTTATATAAGAAAGCGTCCAATCCTAGACCTCGCAAACAGAATAATAAAGAATGATCTTTGAAAAGATTAAATTTTCTAGTAACGAACGTGGTATTGAACATCCCATATGAAAGATCCGCATCCAAGTATTGCCCCAAACAAAGTATTGAACAACTGCTTCGTTACGTATAGATCGAAAACATGTCAACCCATCTTTTGATGAATCCGAGAATTCAATTGTTAAGGAAATATATTTTCGAAAGTCCAATTTAGCACTTGAGTGCTTCAGATTATTTATAGAATAAACCTAATCCAGAAAATAAGCTGTTACGTACTAGAGCCCACCCTTAGGAATTTACCTAAAGAGCATAATAATCGTTTTGGAGAAGCACATCTTGCGGTACACTTTTAAATGAAAAAAGTATTTTTAAGGATATACCACGAAGTAAATTACAAAGGGCGCTAAATAAGCTTCATTTGGTGGGTGGTAAAGATATCTCCATCGATAGTTTTTTGGGTTATTTGACGATCAAAATTCCCCGTAGTGAGAAATTGATTTAAGTTAAATAAATTCAATACATGACATTTGAATGTTCAACACAATTTAGATTAATATAATTTCTACACCCAAAACGAAATCCACATTCAAGGCAAAAATAACGATACAAGTCAGGTATTTTTTATAAAAATTTTATTTTGTTAAAACGTAGCAATGCCGTCTTGGATGGCAAGACCAAATATTAATCACGTAAAAATAAAACTCAATTAATTATAAAAGAAACAAATACCTTCATCACAATGGAAATATATGTATCCAACAAATTTTATTAGACAGCGAGTGCTATAAATTTATTCTTTTACTTCAAATATAAATATTTGTGAATGTTAAAGGTGGTTTAACAACAATTTGCTCTTATTCTCTAAGTTACTATCTTCGTTTAAACAAATACTCCTTCTGCTGCTGACAACCGTGTGAATATGTTAAAGATAAAAAGGATTGCAACTGCGATTAGTTTCGGCACCATAAAAATACATTCGATACACTATCTGTCGATATATATTTATTTACAAACAAAAATTGAATTAATACCAGTGTTATTTTTGTGTGATTGCCATTTAAATAAATGCAAATTTGTGGTGGAATATGTGCACAATATGTATGTGTAGTGGTATATATAATTTTAGCCACTTGTTAAAAGCTTCGAAAGCATATATTACTATTTAAACAATTGCTCAATCACGAAAAAAATTTTAGCATATTTCTAAAATATATTTGTCTTGAAAATTTTTTCTTTTCCAAATACAGCTTTAAACGATACCACAATGTTTATAATTTAACCATATTGATTAAACCAACATTTTGTACAAAAAGAATTCGAAAATTTAGTATAAGTACTTAGTACTCTGTAGACCTTTCTGGAGAACACAATGAACAGTCATTTAGCAAGAATTTTAGCTAGCTCGTAGGTTATGTACGTATTTTCTAAAAGAGATAATTAATCAAAAGTGAATTACCAACCCTTATTGCAGTAGTTTGCCAAAAATACATTTCAAAACAATACACAACAGAATAATGAAGATGGACAATATGCATATTCCAGAACATCCTAAACTCGACTGTCATTTACACATAAATGCCTCTTATATTATTGAATATTAGAGGCAAATTGCAATTGCAAGTTATTCTACGACTGATGCAGAGTACGCCGAAAAAATATAATTGGCACTATGACTGACTCAATGGCCTGAGGTTTTCGAAGACAAGCAAATCGGTTTGCGGGTTGTGTTTTCGAAAGAAAAAAAAAAATATTAGTAAATATTATCATCGTATATGATAATTACTTGTACGTAATTGGTAAAATAAATCACGTAAAGATTTCGTATTACATATATTTACAGGATTCGCTGTGTTGGTACTTAATATGCGCATTGTTTTAATCTTGTCCAATTAATATTTTGTTGTTAGTACATTGAATTTTTGTGTTACGCGTTCCATGACTCATGAACTTTCATCCAAAGACGTCCACTGCTTGCCAATTCGATTATATAGTGTCCAAATCCTATCTTTAAGGTGTGCTAAATTACAATGCTGAACTTCCAAATAAAGCATTTGCATTACGTGATATGTGTATATCCGTCATTATCATTTACGTATGGGATGTTTTAATCCAAACATGTATATTCTTGCCTGAAGTCTAATAAACTTGTACTAGCACATATATGAGCAACACACACACAAACAAAAAACACTCATCTGCATATTTACAATCCTTCGCTCATCGGCCTCCGTTGTATTATGAATATGCATTCATAATTGATAGTAACTTATCTAAATATCTTAATCTGATTTGCTTCTTTTGTGTGACGTTTCCGATAGTCTCATCATAAAGCTAAACGTTGGACCTTCACACACGTAAATACTTTGCTGCTTGCAGTTTACTTTTCATTGGTTTCGAATTTGTATTTGAAGTACCTACATAACAAATTTGAAATGCTAGTGAAACGCTATCTACTTTTCTAAGCCAGTTTGTTACACAGATTATTTGTTCACAATTGCCGTTAAGTGACTTTTTTGATTTCTTGTTGGATTACAAGTTTACGTTCGTACAGTTGTGCTGTTTTTCCGTTAGAATTTAAAGGAAAATCACGTTTGGTAACTTTGCTTTTCGTGGATCATGATGATGGTATTAATAATATGTTAAGTTCAATGTTAGGCAATTAATTGATAAGAGTTAAAAGTAAAAATGCATGTACATTAGGGACGTACCTACTTGAAATTATATTATTGCCAAAGAAGTATATTGACTGATTTAATCACTAAGGGTTTCACATATTTAGCTGTTAGCCAAAGCGCCTTATTTTTCAAATGTTCAGATGCGTGTTTAGCGTTTAAGCCATTATTTTGAATGTCATAGCAAAGGGCGAATTATAATGTATTTGTTTGATTGCCATAAATATCTACTGAAAGCATTCTGACTTTTCCCATAAATTTAAGATGAGAAAATAATGTTTCTAATGTGGAGTCAGGTGTCCACCACCACCCTCGCCGCTCTTGAGGTTCTATAGTGCGGCTTACCGAAAACGCATGGATCGCAACTTGTTGCGCATGGTGTCGTCACTAACATGTACAATCACCTTGCTCGCATGTTCGGTACCACCTTAAGCCTTTACTGTAAAGTAGCATCTGTTGATTTGCAACAGCACATAGAGGCACTGTTATAATTTTCGCTCCGTTCAGGTATTCGTATCCGACGATTCCACCAGCACCATGAGGACTCTCGAAAGAGACCTTCAATGTCTGGCCACAGAATCATCCAATAATATAATCGCATGAAAATCGAGCTTCGAGGTGTAGCAGATATATAGGGAATATATAGGTTTGGTTTGGGTATCCTCCTTTGGTCTGTACTGCCAAGCTTTTTATTCCAACCCCGGGCGAAAATTTAATAGAAAAGAAGACATGCATATATGAACGATTTTATTTGAAAGTGGGTGTGTTGTTAATCGATGAATTAGTGATTTCATTGACCGTGTTATAGTTTGTCAATTAACTTCAGTTCTTCTTTTTTAAAATGCTTTAAGCCTTAATTATTTAAATTTGATTAATTTTATGCGAGACTAAAAGTAAAATACTTGGAAGAAAATACAATTAATAGAAACCAAACCAAAATGAATGTAGTGCGAAGAGGTGGATACAATAAAAACGACCAAACTGTAAAAAATAAAATAATTCAATTATTAAATTATTCATAACTCTTTTTTTAATCTCATAATCAAGATTTTGTATAATTAATATTGGACCTACATATATATTTGAATAATTATGAATTTGAATAATCATATATTTTGATTAGTCGCCAAATAAGAATATTCTTAATGTACATATTAACGGAGGGTTTTTGGCTTCTTTACCATCTCTTATTTTCAATACTAGAAACTAACGCGATGTACTTTGTTGGCACAAATTGATGATGTACACGAAAGTAATAATATTTTATTCTGCGATCCATATATTTCAATACATTTAAACGAGTATGTGTGTACATTTGTTTTATCTATCTCTTAGTTGTGGCTGTGGACATATGTAAATACCCTGTTGTTGGATACTCAGTGAATTTTAAATTAACCTTAAGCCAACTACTTCGCAACTAGTACGACCGCGACTTAATATATTTGTCAATGGAAGCAACTAACTATTTTGACACTGCGACGTTGTATACCGTATAAATCCTCCTTGGAGGCACTTTACTGCTAGTCTCTTTCCATATGAATATATGAAAGAAAGTGTGAAAACATAAAACATCGAGAATGAACCAAAAATCCTACGAATATCGATGTGATATTAAGTATGCATAAAATAGACAAAGTTAAAACAAAACCAAATTAAGTGTTTGTTTTTCCCAGAAAATAATATACTTATTATGTCCAGAATTTTGTGTGTAACAAGTCAGTTCAACTTTGCTAATTATAGTTTATTAAAAAAATTGTATTCGGATTGGAGGAACCATTCCTTGTTCCGACTTCCTGTATCCGCACCTGGTACGTAGGAGCTTAAATTTCCATTTCCATTCGTTGTTACCTAAGACAGTTTGGAACAATTGTGTAAAAAATTATTACTTGCACACAATCATTTTGTAACTTTTACTTTCAGTAATATAAGTTTTTTTTGGCAAAACAGAAACGTGATTAAATTTAATAATTTCTATAGTGATAAGAAAGTTTACATTACCTGCACATCATAGAAAAATATTACAAATAAGAATGTAAAATATCGAATGCATATGGAGCACTGAGTAGATGCACTACTTTCTAAGTAGAACAAAATGCGAGCAATAAACTTATAAAGTGTAGAAAAAAAGTAATAAACAGTTGTTCTAACAAATCAAAAAAAATAAAAAATTTCCAACGATAGCACGATTTAATCGATAAACTTTAAAGTCCACTTTCGTATGTGAGCCAGAGAATTGGTGGTGAATGGCTACTTCGATATTCAAATGCACTGATTCAAACCGAAGATCATTAACATTCCAATCAGATATTGAAACTTTTGTTCATACTGCACAATCAAACACTGCTACTCACTCACACACGCATTTTATCGCCTCTGAATGCATAAAATTCGGAGGTATTTGACTTTGAAAAGTTTATTTTCAGCAAAGTACATACATATACATACATACTTACAAATGCATGTACTCTTGAATGTTCAATTGGTATGAATATACAAACACATACAAACATGTGCATATGCACTAGTAATACTTATAATTTAACGAAACTTCACTCGTACTTGTAATGAAAAGGACATTTCTAACCTTCTATTTAACACTAGAATGATGTTCACTTTTTGAAATATACTTGTACACTTTGTTTATGCAATATTAAGCCGCGATCAAGATGCGTTTAGTTTGCGCAACCGTAACGTTCTGATGCTCCTTAAGATCTTGTGCTAAAATTTTGTTCGAAATACTTCGTACGTTTAATATCCGACTCACTGAGCAATATTCTTAAATGTGTGCTATTTTAGTTCAGCGAAACGACAAAAAACGAGTCCAATGATATTGTGTTACTTTTGCGCGACCTATTCCGTTCTTGCTTTACATTAAAGCCAAAATGATGTTGCTGTTACTTAACATTGATTTGAGAAATTTTTGCGCCTGCGCGCTATCTCCGCGAATGCTTTTATTTAACTAAACGTTTGCAAGGTAAGTTGGTACAAATGGGCTGACAATCGTGTTTAAATGCTGGTCTCTTAGGTGTATTGATTTTTAAGGAATTGGCGCACAACATGCTTCAATTTTTAGTTTTTGAAATTTATTACTTTTTTTCTGTTTACTCACTCGCACGAGTAAATTGAAAACAAGAAACAAAAACAAAGTTTTCATACTTACATTTTCACTACGTTGAGGTCAGTGTGGTTGAGAAATGTTATTTATGCATGAAACGTACGCAAAGGCGACAAATGATTCGTGAATATTCAATATTGTCTTCAAAACGTATGGCATTTGTTCATAATAAAGTATTCGAATTGTGATGAATAGGAGATGAGAATAAATACGAAATAATATTCTTGGCTTCATTCCACCGACGCGTCGTCACTTTCTGTATAATTATATAACAAACGTAAAATTTAGAAGCTTTTGCATATTCTTTATATCAAAAGCCGTTTGCGTTATTTGGGTACCGAATATTTAAAGGAGATATTGAGATATTGTTCCACTTAATTTTTTTCAATATATGGTTTGTTTGTTGTGGGCTAAGTACGTCTATATGCCTACATTACCCCAAATTATCAGTACACTTCAAACTAATTTCAAAATAAAAAACGAATAGAGTGCTGAACAGCAAATATTATCTGGTGTGAATGCAGCTACCGCGGTATTTAATTAACCATGTTTCCTTCTTTATCGGTTAACTAATTATTCCTGATTTACTGCCTGCCCATCGATGTCACTCGATATCGTAATTTCGCTAAAAATACATATAATCGGTCGACTAATCACGGTTGATTTAATCGATTAATCTGTTATCCAATAAAATTATATGTATATACATTTATATATATATATATATATATATATATATATAAGTATATATATATATATATATATATATATATATATATAAGTATATATATATATATATATATATATATATATATGTATATAAGTATATATATATATATATATATATATATATATATAAGTATATATATATATACATATATATATATAAGTATATATATATATATATATATATATATATATATATATAAGTATATATATATATATATGTATATATATATATATATATATATGTATATATATATATATATATATATATATATATATATGTATATATAAGTATATATATATATATATATATATATATATATATATGTATATATAAGTATATATATATATATATATATATATATATAAGTATATATATATATATATATATATATATATATATATATATAAATTTTGTTCGAAATACTTCGTACGTTTAATATCCGACTTACGGAGCAATATTCTTAAAAGTGTGCTACTTTAGTTCAGCGAAACGACAAAAAACGAGTTGTTGTCCTATGATATTGTGTTAGTTTTGCGCGACCTATTCCGTTCTTGCTTTACATTAAAGCCAAAATGATGTTGCTGTTATTTAACATTGATTTGAGAAAGTATATATATATATATATATATATATATATATAAGTATATATATATATATATATATATATATATAAGTATATATATATATATATATATATATATATATATATATATGTATATATATATATATATATATATATATATATATATATATACATATATATATATATATATATATATATATATATATATATATATATATATATATTTGCCGTTAGTAGGTATCAATTTTTATTCTCATTACTTAGGAGGTTTAATATAGCTTATAGGAGTATATTGAAATAGCTTTTTTGTATTACCACCAAATCCTAATAAAATATTATATTTAAATGTGAAATCGGGAATATTAATGGCTATACACATACATATTTCAACACATACTTATACTTATAACCCGATATTGCCACGGGATGTAGACTTACGTGGGGGAAACCGCGGGCCTCACCTAGTATATATAGAAATATATAACTATATATATATATATATATATATATATATATATAGATATATATATGTATATACATTCCAATCTACCAACTATTAATGAAATGTATTCGATTTGGCAGCCGGTACAAGCAGTTGCGATTATTAGTGATATTGAATATTTCAACTGTAAAAGTTACACGAATAATAATCTCTTTCCGTAAATATTCACAGCGAAGAAGCCAATTTTTAAGTCTTCTTTGAATGAATAAATAATTATATCTGTGCAAACATACGAAATATATTGTGCCTACCAAATCAAGGAATGTTTATTGATCTTCAAAACTTACAAATTGGGTTCTTATAACACGAACACGATGTAAATTTTATTGCTGTCGTCGATTAGGGGTGAACAAACTTTGTACGTATCTTTTATGAAGAAACTGTCGGGTTATAATCGTTTTGATTCCATTTCTAGTTTATTCATTTTTTACAGCTGTATATAATATATGTAGATTCATGCAAACATACAATATAATCGTACAATATAATATACGCAATGCACAGCGCCATTTGATAGAGATTTTCTTGCAACTTGTTTGGAGAACATGGAAATACATGTACATAAATGACTCGGAAGAAGATATAGCAGTACAGTAGCTTCGTCATATCATGCGGTCATGTTACCAGCTTATTGGTTAAATAATGCATGGTAAAAAACCGACGGTTGCATACGAGAATGCAAAAAATAGAAAAAGTAAAAGACAAAAGAAAAAATAGTCCAATCCGTAGGAGCATAATGTACGACCCAAAATATTGGGTCGAGTACTGCAGCTACTACAACGTTACTTACTGTCGAAACTGATCTCCTAAGCCAAAATACGTTTAACGGATTCTCTTAGTGCGATATTCGGAATGTAACCTAAGCTTTATGGCCTCTTGTCTCCAAATTTTCAAATGATTCTTCTCAGCAATCGCAAAGGGTAAATGTTTTTAGCTTCTGTTGAATAAGTGCTTTCTCAAGACGGCGGTTACTGCTGAGGAGATACATGCATGATATGAAATGCCCTTCAGTTTTGGCTATCGTATGTGTGATTTTACAGAATGTATATACATTTTGTATTTCTCATCATATTTAGTCCCACATATGCAAATTTGGCATCAATAATACCAGAACAATCCTTCGGTTGAATGACCCTCGAAAATACATCAAGTCAACCCACAACTGTGGTTGCAGTCGTTAATAAATTGAAATAAATAATAAAGCTGACACATAAAGGTTGAACTATAAAAATCATTGCAGGGTGCCAATTATTAGCATTCAATAAAATGAAACCACTTTAGAAACTATTAATTTACATAAATAATAATTAAATTTGCTAATGGAGAGAAATAAAATAGGAAGAATCACATCATTACCAATAACATGAACTCCAAGCTGAATATATTTTGGGAACAATATTTGTTATATAAAAATCGATAGTACTGTACAGATCTTTTGTATTAACTTAATAATAATCAATTCTTTACTTACTTTCTAGAGCTTAAAAATAAAACAAAACAAAAATTTAGACATCATTATGTTGATTGTAAAAAGTTAAGTTTCTTGATATTTATATGTGAACACGTTTGTTGTGCTTAAAAGCGATTTCATACGTTTACAGTGTTTTAAATGTGATAGTTTTGTGGATTGTTAGCATTCGTTTGCTTCAAAATCAGACATCCTCACTGTAAACGTGGTCGGTAAAGAAACTTAGTAGTCATTGTGCAGCACTAAAATACATTAAAATTTTTTTAGTGTTTTCTGTTTTATAAAACAAAATGTTATTTGCCTACATAGATTTTTATAATCGTATTAACCGTTTCTAATGCAGGTTGCTAAAATAAAGAAAGCAATTAAAAACCGGTAGTTGGATATTATATCAATAGTATTTTAGAATGTGAACATCGAATTAAGCATATCGATGTTAAAAAAAATTATATTTAGTTATAATTTTCACTGG
>OY776280.1:230000-245000 GCA_963675445.1 Linnaemya vulpina | reverse complement strand
GTACATATATTGTTTGCTGTGGTGTAAAGCAGAACAAAAGCAACCAGTATCGGTTACGTCCCTAATACAGCCATACTTCCATAAACAAATATGTGTGTATGTATGCATGCGAAATAAAAGAAACATGATGTTTTTATCCACAAAACAAATAGCAGTGTAACAAATAAATTATAAAGCATTCGTAAACGGAAAACTATTTTGAAAATGAAAGCAAAAATAATACGCAAATTCCAACAAGAATGATTTTTTGTGTAATGCGGTGCGTTTTACACACTGCACCATTGAATGTTTTGTTGTTTAACAAATAGAATAAGACGAAAAACGCTACATTGTATTAAGGCAAACACGAAATCGAGAAATACTCATACACACGTACGTAAATACAACTTCCATTCATACCATACAAATAAGACTCCCTGTGAGACCCATGACGGCGGTTTCATGTTATTTTGCGGTTCATTTGTGTTGTTAAATGAACACAACTAACCGAGTCCACCGAAAAGTACAAAGAACGTAGAGCAAAGCCGAGAAGTGCGCAAACACAGGCATTTGCAACCCTTGACTAACCTAAACATATACATATACATTTCCACTTATACACACATCCATCCAAACGTACACCCTTATATGCACAAATAGAAGGCAAAGATTGTGAACTCAAAATTCATGTAAAAAAGAAATGGGAGTGAAAGTTACAATACCGATCAACGAGATGTACTTTTTGGAAATATAGAGCAGTGGTGCGTCCGCTGTCAATTGATGCAAACGTAGTAGAATCATCAAGGCAGAAACAGCCGAGTGTTGATATCGTAAATGTAATGTAAGTGTGTCAGCTGTTACATGTTAGCAGTGAAAATGCTTACTTGACTGAAATGTAAAGCTGCCGTACGACCCAACCTGCAGAAAATAAAATTGCAATATAAGGTCACGTGGTAGCTGCAGAAAAGTGATGATATAAAAAGTATGTTGAATGAAAGATTGTCACAAAAGTTTTATACATACATGGTATGTTTAATAAATTAATTGCTAGATAATTTATTTTGCAAATCAAAAAGGACATAATTGTGCAAATCATGTCAACGAAGTGAAGCTTGAAAACTTTAAAATATATGTTTGTGTTTTGCTTTAGACATTGCAAACCTCATCAACTCCTAGAAATTTTTTATCGAAAACAAAATATATATTTGTTTTTGCATTCTTTTTACATCCAGACACATATTTACATATGTATGTGCGCATATGAATGTATGAACTTAAGTATATGTATATATATGTACATACCCAAACAATCGCAAATACTACACATTTCATACATGTTTTTACGTACACATAAATGACATCATAACTTATCTTAATATTGAAGAAGTTACATTTTTCACTAGTATGAAATTATGTTTGATTCCATATTCATTTATTATCTCGTACTTTTCCAAACAATCATATGATATTGAAATTCCATCAATGCCATCTGACATCAATGTGAATCTAACATACGATAGAAACGTTCGGCTGCTTCTGCCCAGAGTACTGTAACATATCATTCCCCTGCAAGTGAACACGGACGAACAAGAACGATAATAAATTCGTATGTAAATTGTGTATCGATTCATAACAATATTTGGATACCAATTGCCAAATCAACGTTTCAGGATTGTGTGTGCAGTTATAGTTCGCAAGTAGCAGATGAAGAAATCTGCATATAGAGCACGTTTTGCAGTCAAAGGGCGAAATTGTGCCAACAATAGATTCATGTCGATTGGGATCTTTATCAATTGTTGCTATTGTACCTACTAATACAGTCATAGATCAGCAGTTATATATATATATATATATATATATATATATATATGAATATAAACATTGAACGACTGCTCCTGAGCCCAACGAGTACCTTTTGTTTAATATTAATATACATACCTAGCGAGAAAACGCATAGAACTTTCGTAATTCAGGCCCCATATGTACAAGTGTTGAACCTTTCAGTGATTCGATGTGGATTTCATCTTCAATTCTGTTAGAAGTTGAAAGAGACTGTTTTGCTAAAACAAAACAAGTCGGCTAACTCTTCTGGAGAAATTACAATATATAAATATGTATGCGTGCATGTATATATATATATATATATATATATATATATATATATATACATATATATATATATACATATATATATATATACATATATATATATATTTGTCTACATTATATAGTGCTTCAAATGGGGAATGTGAGGATGTGTGAATGTATGTGTATATACATACATTCATAATGCATTTATTTTATATGTTATGAAATAAAACCAGCGAAAGGATCTGACGATGGTATATGCAAGGAGTATGAGACTTTAACACGCTAAAATACCTTAACATTCCACGACAAATGTCTGCGTGGAGTTTTAATGGAACCAGTTTAAAAAATATTGCAAGCTCAAGTCACTACGTCAGTTGTCAGTGAGTAAGTTTATTTTACTCAGATGGATTTATCAAGTTCATATTTATACACTTGTAGAATGCCCTAGTGAACCTGATCACATGGGGACAATTGCGTTTACAATACATTGAACCTCTTTGTATTTGAAATAAAATACAATAATGTAGAGCTAGAGATAGGCGAAAACTAATCGCCTGGATTGCTTGCAACGCGTGACAATATTAACCCATGGGGCATACATCCAAGGAATGATATTTTTGCTTATTATAAGGAACGAGAAGAGGAGTGGTGACAGAACTATGTTTTTTATATTTTGGGTGAAACTTTCTAGGAACTATATCCTGAATGTCTTTTCATTTCTCATTTCTTGGCTCTAACTTTTAAAAAATCGCGACATAACTTGTCGTTTATAACAAGTTCACTATGCAGTTTTAGCAATTTGCGCAAATAGCAAAACCAGTTCAGTGTGCAAATAGCAAAACCACCGCTACTGCAGTGCCAGACTTGTATAACAGGCATCGAATATATATCCGGACTTCGTTGAATTTAGTACTTTGAATTATGTACTTTAAAACTGTCCTTCAATACGTAAATATATCGACGAAGTACATATTGATGAAGTAAATAGAGTCATATTATGTTGTACTAAATATAAAATTACATCATTTCTTTAGTTTGCTAAACAAATGTTTAACTAACGCTGTAAAGCAAAATATGATTTTAACGCCGAACAGTATTTTTTATAAGAGGCTCTATAGATACTAACATATTCCTATACGAATGAAACGATTTTTATGTATTTAATAATACATATTTGTATGTGTAAATACAAACGATGGTTTAGCTTGAGAAATTTTATCGAAAGCGTCTTTAGCTGCATTTCTAGAAAATATTTTCAGCTGATTGTAAAACTATATGTAACAAAAGCTTGTTAACATTCTGAAGTAAGAAAAAACAATCCGCTAAATTGGAGGCACCCTTATATGACAGTATTTGTAGCTGAGGAAGAGAAATTCTCTTAATAAATTGTGTTTGCAGAAATATTAGAAAGTGGTGAATTTTTAGGTCTATTCTACAGAGATGCTGCCTGCATCTCATCTCATTGAAAAATACTTCCTGCGTAGGTGATAGCTTCTCACTTTGCAGAAAGCTTTTTTATATAAATATTCTTAAACTTTAAACTCCAGGCAAACGTTCATGTGAGAGTATTTTATTTTAAAACACGACTGGTTTGCTAGGAGTTTTATCCAGCATTGTTTTAATTGATTCCTTATAAATATATATGTACATATACGAGTATATTATGTATGTTCCTTTGTACTACAGACGTACACGCATGCACACATGCATATTTATACACACAGTTATGTGTGTACACATATGTGCGCATCCATTCAGATGTACATACATATGTACGTAGCTGTAGTTCGTTTAGTTCGTTCTCTTTCAAGAGACATTTAACTTCAAACTTTTGACCTTCTTTCTTCTCTAACTTCTTTTTTATTTGATTGAAACAAGACTAAATATAAATACATATGTATATACATATATATATATATATATATATATATATATATATATATATATATATATATGTATATATATATATATATATATATATATATATATATATTTCCATATGGTACGTAAGTGTATATAGATGCATATTACTATTAATTTATTAAAAAGCTGTGCACTTATGTACATATTTAATTTCCCTTCACTGTCGATATATAGATAGAATGGAGGCTTTTTTTATACTACATAATAATTGCAGAACCGTTGAATATTTGGCTAGAAACGTATAGTGAAGTTGTATCACTCAGATCATTTTTTCCAATATGGAGTTGTAAGGCAACCTATAGCCAACATGTTGTGTTAACCTGATCGAATAGAGCTCATAACGGTCACATTTAGAGAAACATTTGCAAAAAGCGTAACCAATAATTTACTCTATAAATTCGTATCTGAATTGATAAATATATTGCTCTGAACTCTTTGCCATTGGTCCGATTTTTTCTGTTTTCAAGCTTTTGCAGCTTATGACCATAAGACATATATCTGCAAAGTTTCTTTGATATAGAAACAATATAATTTAAAACCAAGTAATATATATATATATATATATATATATATATATATATATATATATATACGTTTTCCTAAGATAAATTTGTTAACAAAATGGACTTTAAAGGAAAAAATATTAAGTGTATTGTGATGTGCTGCTTTCTCTTTAAGTAATATAAAATTCAAAACGAAATCAAATAGATGTGGTTTATTACATCAAACGGGACTGGCGAGTGAACACTATGGTTCACAATCCTAATCTAGAGAGCGAAGCTGGGTCTTCATTTCGTCTTTTGAACATGCTATTTTACCGAACAATAGTTATATAACATTTTGCAAATAACTTTTTTAAAATAGTTGTTTGGGGTTTAGTAAAGCTTGACGTTGAAAACATTGATGGTGCGAACACTTCATGTTCTGGAGTCAAGTAGACAGAATACACGCGTTATTGAGCGTGAGGGCCAAATTTCCTTCTCGGGAAGTATGTGTGTTTTTAACTTAGAGATGTGCAAATGTCGTGAGTGGAAGTACGTGATCAAAAATATTTTGTTCGTACGTGATCGTAAGAATAATAATTCTTCCCATGCTTGAGGATGAATAAAAGATGTATGTTTCGTGATCATACGTTTTCCTAAGATAAATTATACTCACGCGAACATCTCTACTTTCAATCTAAACAATTTTTTTGTCGTGTGCACTTTGGTTTTGTTTCCGCGATGGATGTTTATCGCTATTACAGATTATCATTCTGTATTTAGTAGAAGTTGTCTGTTAGTTGGTTGTAAATATGTGTCGGTGTAATAAATTTGCTGTGTGTCGTAATTATTTTTATTTTACGTTTGGCTTTGAACGCTCAACCAGTGCCACTTTTGTCACTATCAGTGCCATAAGTTGATGACGACGTTTTAAAATTTCATCCTGTTGTTTCTAGTGTAGATACGGAAATACATGCTGTGTTAACAATGTAACTTTGATACTTACATACATGACTGTATGTACTTATGCCCCGGATGCATATGTAAAGGGTGCTTTTTAAAGCGCCATACTCGAAAACAACTTCATTCGGGTACTCCCCAATGTATTAACATTTAGAGTACTTGTGGTTTGAACGAAATTCATTAACAAACGACTTAACCCTACTTGTGAACGCATGGCGTTTCTTGATCAGAATCATTATATCTATAATGAATTTCAACGGTTTTCAATGCTCTGCCCTTAATACAATACATACCATCAGAAACAAAGAAAGAGTGAGTTCTTTAATTGATTTCAAACAAAACAGAACTTCCAACTCAAATATGCGATCATCTTAAAAACACAATTTTTTAAAGCAATTTCATGGGCAAGTCATCAACTAATGACATGTTACGTTTTATATGCATATGTAAGTATGTACATATATATATGTATATATATATATGTATATATATATATATATATATATATATATATATATATATTTATATATACATACATATATATATATATATATATATATATATATATATGTATATATGTATATATATATATATATATATATATATATATATATACATATATATATGTATATATATATATATATATATATATATATATATATGTATATATATATATATATATATATATATATATGTATATACATATATTTGTGTGTGGCTTTGTGTGCTAGGATACACTGTGTATGGACTTTGTCGTAATCCACTAAAGCAAAACTATACAGAAAAAGCTTATAAAAAGTTTACTAGTATAATCCTTAAGCTTGTAAATGTTGTTGTAAAAAATATTGTAAAAGGCTAGTTAATAATTATTTAATTAAGAAAATGGATCAGTTGAGATAATATTGTTAGCCAAGTCTGATAAGAAGCTTAGATGTCTAATAATATAACAAGTTTACACAATAGTGGTATTTCAATCATAATTGAAATGAGCTTTAAATAGGTAAAAAAACATTTAAACTTGGGGGATAGGCAAATACTTTCATAATATAGAATTTTTTTAATAATATTTAAATTAAGCTTATTCCACTTCATTATATGTAAATATAGCAAAAAAGGAAACAAATCAAAAACATATCAAATTCATGAAAATCACTTGCATAGCGTATAGCATAGTTGCAAGACTGTTCCTCAAACAAGCAAATAGTAAAAATATTTATTAAATTTTATAAAAAATATTTTATGAGTTCATTCTCCATATTTTCTTTTCAAATTGGTATTGGGAAGTTGATAATCGGTATTTCTTTGACAGCCCACTACAGAAAATGTACTTGTTATAATTCTTACACGTTGTATGTCCGCCATAAGGAACAAGCAAACTAGATCTGTATGTTCTACTTTTCTGGTGATAATATCAATTCTCATATCAGTATCCGCTACTGATATTTTTTGAGAATATTTTGAGAAAGACGTGTTGCTGTGTGTGATTTTTTTTAAATTTATTTGATTTGTTGAGAAGGTTTTGACAATAATTTTTTTAGGTTACTAGCGTTCTGTCGGGTACGCTAAACGCATTAGCCGAAAGTGGCACTTATTTTACATATTTTTTGCAGTTATAATATGTGTTACCATATTGTTAGTCCTCCCTATTTTTTCAATTTCTTAAGTGAAAAAGATGTGTTTATATCAAGTGAAAATTTCTAGATGACAAATCGCATTTACATGCAAAACACCTTATTTGCTGTAAAATTTCTTTGTATTGTATATCTTAACTTGTTCTACTTCATTCAAACACTAAAAGGTCTGTGTTCATTCATTTCAATGAAAAAAAGACAATGGCTCACACCATAGCCGGTGTTAAAAATTTTTTTTACAGGAATTACTCCATTATTTTTATGATACATTGTTCTCTTCTGGTAGTTGCATTTTCTCTTTCGCATTGTGCATACATGCATGCATATTTATGTGCGTAGGTATGATTTAAGTACAGATATTAAAGTAATATTTTGGACAACAGCGTTTTCTTTCATTGTACATACACATTTTTGTATGTACATACTCCTGTGCTTATTACATACATAATGTGTGTTTTAGTGAGGCAGGAGCAATAGGAACCAAGTTCCGACGATCTTATATTGAGACCAGCAAAGACACTTTTGGGAAATATTATTTTTATTCAATAAACTTCATTGTCAGCAACGAATTAATACACCAAAGATTGTTGGCTAACGTTTGTTTAATGCAAAACATGGTAATAGACTTTCCAGGATATCCTGCAAACCAAACTTGCTTTTATTATCGATTGTCTATTAAATATTTACATAAATATTCATAGAACTAGAACTTGTACATAAATCTGCTTGCATGCATAAATGTATGTATGTATCAACCATATGTATCTAGAACTGCAAATATCTCTTATTCTGGTTGATGTGGTCATGTAATAAAATTTTTGTTAAATTTTGGTCAAACCTAACCAAGCTACGTTTATTACACGATTTGAAACTCTTCGCATTTTGAACATATATTTTTGCAATTTTCAGTTACATATATTACAGAGCTCAATTCCTTTCGGAAACGCTATTTGGGTGCTCAGAAACGAAAAACATTTACCGAAGAATTTTTTGTTTTCTGAGGAATACCGAGTTGATTCTGTTATCAAACAGAACCAGATTCTGTTAAGCGGCTGACAATGTAATTTTGAAATAGTGTATGTATTATAAATTGCTTAATCATACAACGACAGAAAATTGTTGCCTTAAAAGACCGTTGAATAGCACTCGGTTTTCCAATTTCCCACAAGGAAAACTTAAAACTTAAAAAAATTGGGATGTTATTGGTTTTACTCCGTTAGGAAAGAATAAAGCCCTGGAATTATGTGATGAAAACCGTTTCCATCTGAGAAGCTTCACGATCACACAAAATTGTCGAAAATCTTAGGGCAGCCTTTGAGAAACAAACAAAAATTATCACTACTAATTCAAAAAGACGTTTTTTTCTTTAAAAAATAAAAAGTGCACTCTTACTGAGACATCCCTTAACAAGTTTTATGAATAAAAAAAGTTCGAATCAAGTCCATTTACAATGAATGTTGTTGCACGGATTTGTGGATTGGGATTTGTAAATATTTTAATCGATAACAGCAGAAATCTGTATTGAAGCAATTTAATAATATTATTCCTTGAAGTAAATATATATATATATATATATATATATATATATATATATATATAGAAGTTCACCATCAATTGAATTAGGGGATATTACATCTTCTCTAGGAATTCCATTATGTAATGCCTTCTAAATTCTATTATTGGTTACCCCAGGTATCATTGTAACTGCAGCTCATGATAGCTTAATAATACGCATATTTTTCACATCACTAGTATGCACATACACATTTATGTACATCATGCAATTTTCCGCACACTAAGAACTTTGGAACTTCACATTTTTCAAACCTAATAGGTATATACATACATACATATCTATGCGTGTACATGCATGCATATTGTATTTTTTCCATCATTTATGTTTATGGGATTAAGGAAACATGCTATGAAAAATTTCCGCTTTAATAGATTTCGGTGGTAAGAAATGCGATGGTACACATCGACGGCAATTTGCTTCTATAAATTACACATAAGTATATGCATTTCGTAATGAAATTTTCAATGTATTTATGTATATATTCCCTCCATCATATTTTATGTCAAAGTGTGTTTTGATCTTGTTATGACAAATTTATTGCAACATAATTCTGTGCTTTCTATACTTAGAGAAGGTATCTACTATCATACAAAAATTTGAGGAATAACAAAACGAGAAACATGATGTTACGCGTCCTTTTACATATACATACATATATATGTATATATATATATATATATATATATATACACATATTATATATATATATATATATATATATATATACATATATATATATATATATATATATATATATATATATATACACATATTATATATATATATATATATATATATATATATATATATACATATATATATATATATATATATATATATATATATCTATGTATATATATATATATATATATATATATATATATATGTATATAAATAGATAATATATATGTACATATATGTATATATATATATATATATATATATATATATAGATTTTAGATATACAGATTTTAGATATATATAGATAAAAAAATAACTGATATTTTCGAATTTCGTGAGTTACGTATGTTCGATTATCGAAGTTTTCTCTGTTATGTTGGTACACGTGTCTGTTATATATGTATGTTGGTAATATCAGCCATTTTTAGTTAGTTGTGTTTTGGTGTGCTCTTCGAGTTTTTACTATTCGAGAAAACGGATCAAAGGAACTGCCATAAGTTTTGTGTAAATATGAAATTAAATGCGCAAGGACATTTGAAATGTTGACTGTGGCGTTTGGCGAGTCTACTATGAGCGTAACACAAGTTCAATTGTGGTATAACCGGTTTAAGGAAGGCCGAGAAAATGTCAATGATGATGCTCATCCTGGTCGCCCGAGCACGTCAAATGTGAAGGTTTTGCTCACTGTTTTCTTTGACTGCAATGGCGTGGTGCATCATGAATTCTTGCCACAAGGTCGTACCCTGAAGTTGTGCGCCATTTACGCAAAGCAATTCGTCAAAAACGCACAGAATTGTGGAAAAAGCAATCATGGATTTTGCACCATGATAACGCACCAGCTCACACATCGATGCTTGTGCGTAAACTTTTGGCCAAAAAGAAAACCGTTATCATGCCTCAACCATCATCGGACTTGGCCCCCGCTGACTTCTTCCTCTTCCCAAAACTGAAGACACCGATGAAAAGAAAGCAGTTTGCTGCGATTGAGGAGATAAAAGAAAAGTCAAAAAAGAAGTTGTTGGCGATACCACAAAGCGGGTTTCAGAAGTGTTTCGAGGATTGGAAAAAACGCTGGAGGAAGATTACTTTGAAGGGGACAAGATAGTTATTGAGGAATAAATATGTAAATACTTTTTGAAAAAATTTAAAATAACGGTTATTTTCTTATCAGATCTCGTATATATATATATATATATATATATATATATATATATATAAATATATATAAATATATAGGATTGAATGAAGCGGGAGAATACGGTTACAATACGGTTACAATGAAATAATTATCTTTCAATGGTCAGCAAAATGCTTTTAACATGACTGGCTGGATGATAATTTGGTAGAAGTACAAGACGGTCATACCAACTATATTCAAATCACACAAATATGCATAACAGAGGATTAATTTGTCCAACGATCGTCAAAATGATTCCTGAAAATATCATTCGTGCCAGGGTTGATATCAACGAGAAGTCGTTTGTGAAAAAGAAGCCATCTAAAATTTATTTGAATGGCTGCGTGTATTGGGCAACGTGAACCAAACCCAGCCATTATATGTAAGACACATCTTAGAAGAGCAGTGGGCAAACCTGCGAATTCTCAGGAATGACAATATTAAATTTCCTAAGATATTGTAGAATAGGTTGTTAACACTTTTAAGTGCTTGGAATTTTGGTTTCACATTAAAACGTATTTAAGGCATGCTTTTCGTGTTGAAAGGAACTTTACATGCGAATTTGGATTTACCATTTCAAAATTCTTTGTCGTCCAAGAACTGGCTAACCTTAAAATCCCAACAATATTTATTCTAATCTAGTACTCAAACGATGCCTAGTGTGATTACTTGACCACAAAAATATTCATGCATTCATACATATGTATGTATATACGTACACAAACATGTGCATATGCAAGTGTGTACGTACATGTCTCTAACATGAACATGCCATGAACCAAGCGATAATAATCCTGTAACAATTGTAGATACACCGTTGCATAAGCAAAAGTTGTTAATACTCGTATTTACATATCGATGAGGTCGATGTTCATGTATGCATATATATTTATACATCTGCGGGTATACATAATTCCAGATGTATGTATGTACTATGTCCGTAGAAATAAAAGTCCTTACCCTCTCGTATTCCTGTTCGCAAATGCAATTAAAATCAATGACCGAAAATAATTTGCAGCAATAAATGTTCCCGATAGCCAGTCATTTACAAAAAAATCAATAAGAATTTTATGATCAACAAAAAATCCAACATACGAGAACGTGTTTATATATACACACATACACACATACACAAAGAATTTGTTTAATCGAACTTATCACAGTACAATGGACAATAATTTCATGCAGTAGGCAACATATAATTTGTTAGTTTGAGTAGGGTTTGTAAAACTCCTTCACATATAAAAAAACTTTAAATTGAAACTAAACAAACATTAACTAACAAGCACGAATTGTAAATAAATGATTCGAATACTCATAATGCAGAAATATCTACTTCTAATTTACTTTCTCGTCAAGTTTTCCTGAGTGTAATTACTTAAGCAAATTGCTGTTGAAGAGTTGTGAATAAAAAAGTGCACTAAACAAATTTGTATGTGTAGATGGCGACTAAGTAAGATGCCAGTCTTCGAGTAAATTAATGAAGCCTCTGCCTGCTTTATCAGTGTTTTTGTCCCATTTATTCTGCAACTTGTGGAGAGCAGTTAACTACTTCTGACAGCCCTTTACAACTCTCTAAGTCCAAGACGTTGTTAAAAACAATCAACTAATTGGCTTATGCATAAACTAAGATGTTTCAAAACTGTTGAAATATATACATATAAAGTCTACTCATTGACATGCGTAATCAACACACAACAAATACAAGTTTTTCTTATAATTGGGAGAATATCTTAAATAACTATTATTGGTTAAAGGGAAGTATCTTGAATTTTCCAAAAATCCTTTCATCAAAAACTTATTTATAGACAATGATCGGCATGGTTTCAAGTATTTAATTGCTATATATAGTTTGGATCAAGAATTTTGATTTGCTGTATTTGCTTATGAGATTTATCTTAGCCTTACATCTGCAAATGTTTCATTTTATATACATACATACATATAAGTATATATATTTGTTTACTGAAAAGTTAATTGGATTTTAAATGACTCAGTCTACATTTTTACTCATTTAGCAAATATGTGCATACTCATGTGAGTGTGGGTGTGTGTGTGTACCTTGTAGTAAACAATTTAAAGCCAATGTTCAATGAATAAATTGTAAATTCTCTTCGAAACGATTACATATTTAAGTACTGAAAAAAAAAAATAAATCAAATCTATAAAAAAACGTACTACCTTGTCTTTGCTTTTTATATATTAATGAAATTTTTGCTGATTTAGTTTCTATGCACTTTTTATTTTTTTATTTTTTCATGTAGGGGTTATGCTGTGGCAGATTAAGTGCAGCATCCATGTTAATCCTTTTATTTGGGCCAACAGTAATTTTAGACAAACCACGGATATTTGTTTAACGGAAACAAGTGCCCGTATGCATACTTTTTTACATAGATAAATTATGAAAGCTCTCTGCCCAAGAATCTTTTTACCAGCGTTTGCATTAACGCGAACATTGGAGCACCTCAGTGCATGTGACATTGTTATGAATGATGAAATATGAATATTTAGAAGGAAATTTGCACATTTTATGCAAATTGAACTGATTCGAGAAACCAACATGAGCGGATGGGACTTATTTAAGGTGAAAGTCATTATCTAAGCAAAGGTTATGGTTCTTTTACCGCATGTGTTATTAGGAAGTAGACAACTTCTTAGAACTTTTTTCTATTAAAAAAATTCAATAAATTTTAGATCAATTGAATCTAACATAATATTCGTTTCTACTTTTTTCTTACGAAGAGTTAGAGTTCATTAGGAATGTGCTCAGGTGATTTTATATTAAATTACATTTGCGAGCTACACGCTGTTCGAGTTGGCAGTGAACCGCACCACATATTAAGGAAGTCATTCCTCTCACATTTAATTTGGCGAAGGTCAAATCGAAAGCCCAAAAGCACTACTCCCTCTATTCTCTTTGCCATAACAAAATTTCCTAGTTCTGAAACAATGTATCGCATATGTAGGGGTCATCTCCCGAATGTACCTCCTCTGGAAAGAAATTCATCCAAAGGGCTAAATAACCTCTGAGTGAATTTGTCACAAAGCGGCAGCGCACCCAATACCTAAAGAAATTAATTTCTTGCGTGCGCGTTGCATTTCTACATATTAATAATTTTTTTTCATATTATTTACATACTTGCTTAAAGAAATAAAACACAATTTAGAAATGCTTGCGCCCATTTAAGTGGTATACGAAACAGCACTTACATTTTACCCTTCTAAATTTCTTTCATATATTTCTTTTCTATGCTAAAGTGTCAAAATACAAACCAAATATTATTCAGCTTAACAAAATTCATTTCATTTTTGCTCTGTTGGTTTTTACCGGCTTCATCTGCATAAATGTGCTTAAGGCATGTTAAATTTGCATCAATGTTCATTTTAGAAGTTTGCTTTATGGTTTCCCTTGTAAATTTTAAAAATATTTTCTCCTTCAGTAATGCTTCGCAAACATAGAAAAGTGGCATTCGGCAGAATCGTTCACAATTTACATTTTTGTAGCGTAAATGTTGCGTATCATTAACACCGCCATCATTATGATTATCGTTGCCACAAATTGAAATCTATTTTTTCACAAGCAGAAAGGAGTCGTAAAAATAATACGAGGCCTGTTAATGAAATAAGTTATTATATTAGGGATATATCTTGCGCTTAAGTGATTTTTTCTAAATATACAATATTTGTATGAAATTTTCGCAAAATATTGAAACCGAAGTTTCTTTCAGTTTATTTGTCAATTGCATTCATATAGAATATACAGATTAAAAGAAGTTTTTACCTTGTCGGAATTTTACTTATGTAGCTCGCTCAACATATAGTTGACTTTTAGCCAAATTGTTTTCAACTGACTTCAAAATTGATGCATATAAATATAAACCCATTGTTTATTATACACTTTATTTTACGTAACCAGTAAAGGCAGAATTAGTTTGTACGTTCCGTTCTTTTGTGTGAAAATATGTTCTGAAAATATATCTGTTTTTTTTTTTAATTTTGAACATCGTTTACTATTAGAAACAGTTGATTTTGTGTACAGAAAGAGTAATTACAGAAAATAACGACTCAGAACGGTAAGCAAAAGATAAAACTAATGACACCTTAAGAATAAAACATAACCCCTTATTTTTTGTAACGTAAATGCTTTGCGATTTTTTACAATATTTAGTTTTTAATATACGTAAGTCCATGGAATAACAGTATTAAAATAATTTTAAAATTTCCCGTTATAATAAAAACCTTTCGTCTATTTAAGGTGTAAAATTTGCAAAATGCACAAAAAAATACGTTTAACATTTTGTTCCACTTTAACTTTAACCGCAATAGAGTAAAAAGTTGTGTACGTCACGAACAGTACTGGATACTATTTAACTCAATAAATACTTATCTGAGTTGAAATGTTTTTATTGGTATATATATAGTGGTACGCTTTTTTGGGTAGATATTTACCCAAATGAAAATTGCTGGCAAGCAAAGGGCGCTATCGAAAATTCAGCC
>OY776280.1:107500-225000 GCA_963675445.1 Linnaemya vulpina | reverse complement strand
CTTTCTAAAAGCTTAACACAATATTGTTTCTGAAAGTGATATCAAGAACTAAAGATTCTTTAATTATATGTGTTTTCTAATCTATAAAATTTTAATGGTTTTTGTGTTTTATAAAAATGATAAAACTTAAAAATATATTTTTAATACAATCGAATTTGCTTTTTTAAAATCAGTGTTATCAATAGTTATTGCTGTTTCTTCTTTTTTGCTTTTATTATGCAATTTTTTCACAAATTATGCTGTGCTTATGACCACAACTTTGCTTTTGACTTCTTAGTAACGTTGCTGGTATTCATGATGCCAGCGATTAAAATCGATATGAAAGACAACAATTGAACCTGCGGAAAGTCCAGCCAATAAATACCTGAAATTAAAAATTTAAGAAAAAATATATTTAATTTAATGATTGCAATAAAAAATTAATTTCAATTTAATTTACTTTTGATCATGTGTTAAAGCCAATGAGCGTATGCCAGCATTGCATGCCGGAAAAGCATAGAGTGGAGCCAAGTTGAAAGTACGCCAAACTTCTACAATACCACGGTCACCAGCAGTCATTAGATACTCGCCATCCCGTGAGAGGAGCATACACTAGAAAATATTTAAATATTTTTAATAATATGAAGTCATCTATGTAAAACGTATACATGTTGCTTTTAATTAAATTTTACCTGCAAATTATCATTATGGGTTTCGTGTCTTAGTTCTTTGCCATTAATAGTATAGGCGGCAACGTTGCCCTTGTCATAATTGACTACAATAAAACCTTCACGTGACATCGCAATTAGCTCTGGCGAGTGGAATTCCATAGGGGGATCTAAAGATCGCAACAGATCGCCGAAAGTGGTGTGAATAAGAACAGGGCCATCTGTACAAGAGAGTCGTTTTGGTTTTGTTGTTGATAGAATGAAATAAATATAACTTACTCATAGAACCTGATACCACAAGTCCCAATTCTGCACTAATCACAACCGATGTTACGGCCTGTTCATGACCAGTTAACGTTGCTCTAGGCGTTGGCACATCACCTTCTCCAACAATACTTTGAGTACGAGCATTCCAGTGCCACAAAAGCACGGTGCAATCGGCCGATCCCGATGCTATATAACAATCAGATGTAATATTACACTCTGATCGCGCCAAACATGTTACGACGCCAAAATGTCCAAAAACTATTTGCACAATTTTAGCTGAAACAACAAATTAAAGAATCTGAATACATCGCATATATATTTTGCTTACCGGATTCAGTATTGAACACCCGAAAACTATTATCCCAAAAACCACATGCGATTAGGAAACGACTGTCTACCGTTACAACAAAACAATTCGATCGTATTCTCAACATTTGACTAAAGTTGTCGCCCAAATGTCTGCGGTTCACCGGATTATTATTTGCAGTATTTTGAGCAGCTGCACAAACAAAATAAAAATACGCTGCAATATATTCTACAACCAATTAAACTAAGATCTACTCACTCAAGCCGGGATCAATTGTTAATGGCTTTATGGCACCCTGCTGTTGATTGGAGTCTGCATAACTGGGACTTTGGACGGAAGCAGTATAGTTACAATTCCATCGGTTTACTGCAAACTGATGACCTGCTGTAACAGTAACAACCGATGGCAGCGACAGTTGCGGGTACGTGTTCGCCGAGATATGAATAATAGGAGAATTCTGATAGAATTTTAATATTTGGCATAAATCATCGGGCATCGCACTAAACATCATCGGCGACAAGTGCATTGCAGAGCTTCTGGGTGGATGAGGTTCCATTAGCAATTGACTTGGTGTTTGGCCAAAGTTACGTATTTGGTTTTCAACAGCTTCTCTCATAACAGGATCTCCTATTGCATCTAAATCTACACTTCCCTCGTAGGTTAAGTAGTAAAAAACATTGGTAGCTCGAATTGCTTCAGGCCCTCTCTGCTTATAGCCAAATATTAAGTCAATCCATTGATGAAGTTGGCAAGAGACGAATTCCGATTCTAAGGCCATGCGGTTGATGCGCACAAACTCTTCAGGTGTTTTTGCCCACGGCGGCAGCTCAACATCGCCAACTACTGCACCATCTTCCCGATGCCCTAAGCGATAGCTGGATGAATTATAAAACATCTCGGGCAAGAAGTACCATTCTGGTATTAACTCTTTAACATCCGAGGTATCACGTTGACAATTTTTCCAAGAAAGATTAACGGAAGAGAAAAGACGATCTGGATAGTCGAATTTTCCTCCTTGTAATGCAAGGAACATTGTGGTAAAGGGCTCGACTCTTACCAACCAATTAAGAGTAAAACTTGCAGTCGAGTAGTGTGTTCCAAAATGAAATGGTGGTATCGTATCGCTTTCCCAAGATTCATAGCGCTCCTCGAAATAAGCTCTTCTTGAGTGATTCAAAGCACCTATTGGTTTCGATAGATCTCGGTAGTTTGAAGGTAAGCTGAGGTCCAAGTCTTTGGTTTCGTAATTGGTCAGAACCCAGGGGAATATGGGATATTGATTTAAATCGTTGTATGTGCGACCTGCTATCGTGTTAAGGAACATTAAGTATTCAAAATTTGAAATTTCTCGACGCTGCCACTTTTGAGTCATGTTTGAGTTACGCATCAACTGACGTGGCGACATCATCGAAGCACGTCTTGTCTGTGGAATGCCATATTTAATGCCCACGCCTACTCGCGGTAATGCCTTTATTACTTTTTTTACGGTGTGCTGATCAGGAAATGCAAAAAGAATGGAAGTTCGCGAGGCCAAAAAGATTTCCAGAGCAACATTTTGTAACAGGTACCTTCGCGAAAAGATAGCCCTAACTTCTGAAAAATACCATTTGCCGTGCAAATGATCGCAGTACTTGAGAACTTCAGTTTCAATCTTACTAAAATCGGGATGCTCTTCATCGACTTCGAAGAACATTTCAGTACTCGTAATAGATACTGTTCCTGGAGCAACTAGTCCCGGCGCTATAAGTTTTGCTTTCGTACTTATATTTACCGGACCAGTCAAGTCAAGATCAAGTTCGCGGTCTTCTATTAGAAGTTCAGCATCATCTAAAAGATCGGCAGTGTGTTGAGTAGCTTGATGAGCCCGACTAACTGCAATTTGCGTGTGGAATTCATCTCGCGTCTGCAGTATTGCATCTTCCGGACCACCATTTTCTAAGGCAGCTTTTAAAGTGGCTTGTGGATGAGATGAACCTCTAGGATTTTGAACCATACGCTTACGCCTTCTAGCGTCATCTTCCCACGCATCTAATTTCCAGTAGGTTTGCTTTTGGACGTTTCCCGAAGAGTCGCCCCAAGCCCCGTGTCTATTACACATTATATTGCGCACTTTCTCCAATAATCTACTGGCAATAACGTTATCCCTTCTGCGAGCAGCTGTTATGAGATGATCACACATTCGTTCCTCCTCTCTTCTCTCCAACAGAGTTTGGGCACATTGCGACTCAAAATCTGCATGTTTCAAAACATCATCTGCTCTCATACGATTCAATATGAATTCAGCTTCATTTGCAACTCGCACAATATGATCTTTCATTGCATGCGAGAGGAGGCGGCCTTCATTAATTAGTTCAATAAAAGCAAGTCCTGCATGTTTCTGTAAACTGTTTTGCCATTCTTGCGAGCACAGCAACATCACCAGTTCTACCACAGAGTGTGAATTCTTAAACGTTGTTAAGCCCTTGCCTTCCATCAGTAGTTCTTGGCCGTGTGACCCCACCAGAGTTTTGGATAAGTAGTGTGCAAAGTCCACCATGATTTCCCTAAGTAAGGGACACACTGGACCCAAGGCCACCTCTAACTTTTGCGTAAGACTAGCTTCTCTTGATGGTGTAGTCATTGGTAGCTGACCCACTAGCGGTGGTTTCATAGGCAGATCATCTGCTCTGGTACCTTTTTGTGCACCTATATTTCCCATATTCCCAGATGAATTTGTTGCATTCGCATAACTATCTGGCACTCTAACTACTGAAATTTCCGAATCTGGCTTATCTCCTCTTTCGTTAACGCCGCCAAGTTCAAAATTTGATGCATTGTGCATATGACCCGCACGTGATGCATGCAAACTGCCCATATCTCGTAGCTTGGCATTCTCCGACATCATCATACATGTGGCTGATGCCTGTACGCCGGCATCTTCGTTTAAATTGACATCCGTCCAACTTTCGTCATTTGAATTTATCGGCTTATTGTCATCAACCATAATTTCACTTGATGATTCTACTTCAGGAACTTCATTTTCAGTTGAGTTCATGTTCAGTGAATTACATTCCGAATCACTCTGCAATAAAGACGAATATGGCAGTAACGAACAACTAATTATTTTGCTTGTATGTGTGCATGTCTACGAATGCTCATACGCACACGTACGTGTATGTATGCGGGTGTGTGTGTAAATGTGTGTATGTATGTAACTATATAAACATTTATGCAAATGTGTGGTTTACAACATTGAATCAAATGTGCATGATGTCAAGTTTATGAAATCGATAATAGTCAGACAATGCAATCGAGTACGAATAATGAATTATATCACACAGTTATAACAAGAACAAATATGGCTGCGATTGCTTTTAGACTTCAAGTACAAGAAGCATTGTTACAAAGCTTTCACCAATTAGACATATACTCGAATGTGTTGCAACTGGTGCTGATTGACACTTGGATTATTTTTCTATTTTAGCACTGCGTTGCTCTAGGAAGTAGGCAATTGTCCGATTTGGCATTGCTTTGCAATTAACTTCATGTTGAATTCACAGTTTTCAAAAATCGGGAACTTATCGGTATTAATCCATTTTGCAAAAATTTTGCATGTGAGCTGAATCAAACCAAACTGGAAGCGTTCTTAAAGAACGTTCCTGAACTTAAATTTCCTGTGGATTTCAAGAAAACTTATAAAAAAAACATTTTTCAGAGTGCAATTTTGAAACGGTTTCACCGATTAATTCGACAACCAATCACCAAAACCACGTCGATCACCGTAAGCCGGATCAAAATCGTTTAAGCCTTTCGTGGGATATTGTGAACGAAAAAATTCGGAAAAATTAATTTTATTGAAAAACTCTCAAATTATATATCTCGATTCCTTTATATTAATCGAAGACTACATCAATCACCGCTTATCACTTGGGAGTCGGGTGATTTGAAAATTAAAATAATAGTGTTTTAGTTCGAGGGGCTCAACAGCATAGAACAGCACAAACACGAAGCTACGATAGATTTGCGGTTAAAATTAGCGGGATGACTTTTACGGTCAACCGTTTTCCTTATCTTATAGATTTAAGCCGATTAAAAACTAATTTTTTTAATCTATCAGTTATCAACTGATTTTCGGAAATAAAATTATTATTATTTATTAAATTGTTGATGAATACGTATGTATTTGTGTAAATTTAATTTATTTATATATATACTTTAAAATTGAACGAGCATTTTGTTATTTGATATTTATGAAATACTGGTGGCTAGACCGACAGCAAGGAGCTCATCCAATTAATAAAAAAATATTAAAGTAGTTCTTTCATTTCGACTACTTGTATTACATAAAAAAATAAATATAGTGTGTGACTACAACAAATTTGTTGTAATCACATAGTTAATAGTAGAGGTGGAGCCGATCGCCAAATCAAGAGGTATTCGATAAACAATAATTCGATAAAATTAACTACTATTCCGATATTGTAAATGTAAAAGAAACTCAGAATGTGTAGTCCTCAAAACAATATAAATTAGTGAAGGGATTCGCTCAGCTAACAATGACACAATTAATTATTCAAAAATACTTTTTATCTTAATAATTAAGGTGTTTTAAACCAAGCTTTTAGTGAATTATCTGAAATTTTTACGCTAAGTGGGGCGTACATGTGGGTGAATGTGTGTGGTGCAAGATGAAATGAAAAGCATATAAAATGTATAAAAATTAATTAATGTTACACATTTTATAATCCCTCTTATTCTGTAACTATTTACCAAAGCCACACCAAGACAACAGCGAAACTAGAACACTCCACTCAGTACTCCTTTATTTCAACAACAGACACCAAGGCGTTACAGAGTAGTTGCAGTTTGCCACAAGTAGTTAATATTTGTCCACAAGGAGTAGGAAAGTGTTCTATTTTTGATATTGTAGTGACGTGATGTTGGCGAATAGTTCCAGAACAAAGAGGAATAAATGTATTTATGTTTTATTTTATTTCGGTAAAAAAAACATGGTGCTTGTATTGTTTTAATATAAAATTTACTTTTTACTTTCTAATTGAGTGGATTAACAGACGATGAATTACATAGTTTTTGTTTACAGGGTGTTGGGTACTGTTTTCATTTTTACCTTGGGTAATTTTTCTGGACCCACTGGTGTTGGTGGCGACAGGGGTTGTTTTTGTAGTCTACTTATTGTTTTATTATTCAATAATGTAGAATTGATTTTTGCGCTATTTGTGCTTTCTGTTGTTTTTGTTGACATATTTGTTTGGTATTTTTGCTGTAGTTTGGGTCGATTTAATTCAAATTTAATTGTAATAAACATGCATATTAATTTTGGTACATTCAAAAGGAACAGAGTGACATAATAAAACAATCAATCTCTTTATTTGTTGCGCGTTAAGTATGCATCGCATTGCTTCTTCGCGAAGTCACAAGTAAAAAGGTTATGCACAAACTTTCGCAAATCAATTGAGATTTACAAAACAAGCTCTGAGACAAGCTCAAAAAATACAACGTACAAGTTTCAATCAACTTAATCTACTTAATCTTAAACGTTATAAGACATACTTAGCCTGCAGCAAATAAAGGGACTGTTTAATAAATTAGTAGGGAGAATATTTCAAATAAATAACAGTAGGCAATATATAAGAATAAAAAACAAAAGTGGTGTGGAACGAAAATTATAAACTACAAAACGGTTTATAGTTCATATTCCAAGCAACGTATTAAAACTTTTTCTTTGCTTTCTTAAAAGCCAAGAAAATTTCAATTACACGCCGCATAAATATCCTATTAACTTGTTCATATATTTTCCAGAAATATTTGGAAGTTGCAAATAAGTACGTATAAGAGCATGTGTACCCCAACTGTGCCACATATATATATATATATATATATATATATATATATATATATATACATACATACATATATATATATATATATATATATATATATATATATTATTTTTTATATATTTTTTTAACTTTGATAATGAATTGGAAAGCAGGAGCTCTAGTTTTATATCGTGCTTATTAAGTTCGCCAGGTAGCAAATGGAAAAGTAAATAAAAAAAACCGCAGGACGTGGAAAAAGTCATTCACTATACTGCGGTTATGAAATAGTGCATCGTCACATTGCGATTATAAATCACTAAGAGACCAGGTTAAAAGAGACGTACACATTATGCCATTTTGTGACATCGCAAGCAAACACCATTTTATGTAAAAGTGGCGATGATTAGTTAATGCAAAATTAGTTTGTACGTTCTTGTCTGATCTGAATCAGTCCTGACAGCCAAAATAGAAATGCTTTGTTAAGCGCCAGATTTTTTTTTCCAATGAAAGACATAAAGATGAAAAGATTGTTATGTTAGTGCCAGAAAATATTTTGTGGGTTACTTCATTATCAAGCATTGAAACCGATATAAATTTCTTATTAAATATAGTTATCTTGAGTGTCACACTATTTCAGCGACTTTAAAAAATCCCGCAAGATTAAATATCTAAAATACATTGATGAATCAATTTCGGTTTTGATTTCAAATTGGTTTAAGGCGTCTTACACATAAAATATCATTAAAGGCTGTCACTACTATTTATAAAACATTTTCATATATGGCAATCTGCAAAGGCAAAATTATAATTAGTTCATTCAATTAAATTTTTTTTTATAGTGTCAGAATATAACTAGTTCCAAATAGATTCAATTATTTTCTCAATATAACAAGAAACAAATAAGATTGAATAAAATATTAATTAATACATAATATGCTGTTAAAAATATATTAAATAAAATTAAAACAACATGCAGTGGTGATAGTTAAATATGATCCTGATTCCTAATTTATGTATTAACAACTCATGATTTAACCCGGCTTATGTTTTACCGAAATCATTTGAATTTTCCTCTCTGAATCATTCATGGCAGATTTTACATAAAAAACCTTTGCAAAAGACGAAATATTTTTACAATATAAATAATGTTATTCAATCAGTTAACACAAAAACGTTGATGAAGACAACAGGCTTGTAAACAAACCAGCAATCTTAGAAAATATGTCATATATTAATATTTTCAGCTTACTATAATTAAAATTGCAATGAAGTATTAGATGTGCTAACTGTTGTATTTCTCTTAACACTTCTTGCTCAGATTTGAAACAACTTCTAAACATACCGGATTCGCCTACCTTTCGTTTTCGGGGTGTCAGAGGACACCGACAGAGCATTCTTCTAAATTTAATTATGAAAATGGTTTTTAAAAGAGTTAAGGGAATATACTCGTACTTTACTAATTTAAATGCTTTAATATAGTTAGTTTCGACCAATGAAAACCGACATGCTATAACTACGGTACAAATAATTATCTAAAACGCATAAACATGATGAAAAAACAAGCGTACGTTCAGTAATTAACGTTCCACACTAAAAAATTTCAAAAGAGGATTTTCAGAACGGAACTGTGTGTATGTACGTATGTATGGTTGAGAATGACGTTGGCTTCGCACATGCAGCAAGTAGTAGCATGCAAGTTTCAAACACGGCTCATCAATGAAATATGAATCCAGATAGTTGAATTGCTTTTCTGTGTTCACATGAAATGGCAATACAGAGCTTCCGAATTCAATACAAAGCAACATCTCTTGAAAACAATAAACATATATTATCATTAATATTATTTCAGTAACATAAATGCTCTATAATTAATAGAATATGGTTCGTAAAGAAAAATATTTTGATTCAGACATATTTTTATGTTTTACGAGTAAAACAGTTTCATGCATAGGTAATAGACTGTCATAGAATCGTATGTTATTCCGATGTAATATGAGTGGATCGATATGATTGCACAAAGTGATCGACATATTTTTCCAACAGAAAAATATCTATTAGAAGTAGAATACATTTTTCTATACTATCATATTATCCTATTCTCATTTATTTCTGAACTCTTTGTCTTCGTCAAGACATACTCCTTGAAGGCCTAGAGAATATCAAGAGGTTTTTAGTCAGTTGCTGAATAAAAAAACATTAAAATATAGTCACACTCGACAAACATTTGCTCAAAAAAACTTAACCACTAAGCAGTACAGAAATAAAATGATAGTCAATGATTGTCTTAATCATTTCGATAATTCTATCGAAATAAATTTACTGAGAAGTTAAAAAAAATATAAACAAATTCTAAAATGTTGTTTTGTTTTAATTTTTCTTCGCAGTACAACAGAACGATAGATAGCTGGAGGCTTCGCCCCTTAAGATTTTATCTGTTACTTATATACAATAGTACGGTGTGGTATTACACTTCGAAAGTAATATTTCTATAGTAGTTGAAGTACTTTTACTTACCTTAATTGAAGGTGGCCCACTGGAATGTGAATCGTTATCGGCCAATACAGAAGGATTGTTTTCATCAACAACAATGATCTCATAGTCACCGTCTTCCACAGTACGACCTCCTTTATAATTTTGTAGATGATAAAAAAAAGAAATTTTAAAAATTGTGGTAGAAGCTGTTGTGTATTCAAAAAGCCTTAGAGCTTTGGTTATAAAATCATGGTTCATTTCTAAATATCTATACATATTTAAACCGAATATCTCCAAATTCTATATAATAATTTATAAGATACTGAAGCTAATAATAATCTAATTATTATTAATTTAACCCATAACTTATATATCTATTAATCAGTTAAATTTTAGTTATCTGTATTTTTCTTTCGGCTGGGAGAAAAGAATTTCTGCTAGTGGTATAACTAATGCTGGCTTACCCTACTTGCGATCTTTTGAATATAACAAAATTAACCCTGTATTATATTATATAATTACACTTTTATTTGAACTTAATGAAATTTTATAACATTTCGATTTAAAATAACTTATATTTTTAATATCTAGGAATATCTTTCGAAACATTCATAAATATGTCATGAGAATTCGCATCATTAGATGAAATCATCGTCGATATAATGTGCCAGCCAGTTAATTTTCTTATATTTCAGTCAAGAAGCATTACGAATATTAGCTTATTATTCAAAATTGTATGTAAGTAAAGGAATTTTTAGACAAATATGCAAAGATTGAGCACTTATTAATAATTCGTTCTTTCTTTGGCCTTGTCTGCTTTATTGTTTACTTAAATTTTTATTAAAGTTTTCGTTGTCTAAAGGCTTGTAAATTAATCTCAAATGATTTTCAAATCGATTCGGATATTCGATTAATTCATTTCAGACATTTCGAGGCAAATTACGACATTCGATATCGATTAAATGCGGTAAATTGGCCACTTAAAAGAAAAAGATTACTGGAAAATGAGAAATGATTTTTTCAACTATTTACCATTCGGTATCTAAAGGCTCCAGAAAAACGATAGTTTCAATATTTGCTCTACTTTAGCTTACAAAAGTCGCTTCAAATAATGCCGTAATAATTGTGCGAACAATTCGTTGAAAGGACAATTTTACTAGTACTTTTTACACTTAAGGCCAATTTTTTATTTTCGACACCAGTTTCCAATTAATTTTATGTATTTTTTATCGAACTATTTGTTGCTATATTAATGTTTGAAAATTATATATTTATATATATATATATATATATATATATATATATATATACATGTATTTATATATACATATGTATATATATATATATATATATATATATACATATATATATATATATATATATATATATACATGTATGTATGTATACATATGTATATCTATCTATATATATATATATATATATATATATATATATACATATTTATATATATATATATATATATATATATATATAAAATAGCGTCCAATAAACCTTTGGACTATTTAAATGTTGTGTTTCTAGGAAAAACAAATCAAAATCAACAATATCAAACGAACTGTCGGATATGATCAAAATAAATTAGCATCGAATTCTAAATTAATTCCAATTCGTGATTGTAAAGCATGTAATAAGATCAACGATCAATACCAAATCCAATGCGTCCACTTTCATCATTCTTTAATAAAAACTGAAATTTTTTCTTTACATCTTAAAATAATTAGTTTTTTAAGCACGAGGTCTGTTTGTCAGTTTTACAAAAAATATTGTATTAGTTCAGTATTTCCCCAATCCTTTGCATAGCTTCTTCAGGAAATATGAAAACGTGTTTTCGAATGCAATTGATTTTTTATATTTCCGAGAACAAGATACCTTAAGAAGTAAAATACATACAGTCTTTTTTATAAAAAAAACTTCAAGCTTGAAAAATTATTATACAATTTTATTATTAAGATATTGTTTCATAAATTCGCCACTAAGTACACTTTTTTGCTGTATTTTGGTGTGTTCAGAAGCCCTGATTTTATTTAACTGAGCTGATTGTTGTTTAAACAGAAATTGCTTGTAAGTTGAAAAACGAAATTATGAAATTTCTATCGTAAATTAATTGTTCCAATATTCCCTTTATGAAGTTTGTGCTTTAAGGTGCATTTGAAATGTGCATTCATTAAATAAGTGCTTTCAATATAAAATACTAACAGATAAAAAATCATATTAAAAAATTATTATTATTTTAATTATTTAAGCTCCGAAATATTTTTTTTTGTCCTCAGCAAATACAAGGATGCCTTTCGAACAAGTGAATGAAAAATAAAAAAGAGGTAGCTGTTTTAGTCCCATGTACATATAGAAAGAAAATGAATAAAACAAGTTAACTCGCAGAAACTTGTGCAAATCAAAAGGAAGGAAGAACTCAAAAGACAACATGTTTAAAATCAGGACGAGGCTAGAGGCATAAGAAAGAACAACGAAGAAAAAAACAATTGAAAAGTTTCTAATTAAACGCATAAAATTAAAAGATAGAATTACGCTTGGTGTCGCACTTGTTCAAAATTTTAAAAATTAAAACGGATCGCTAAAGTTGATGACCGTAATAAATGAAAGACGATATAAAAAAGATGGGAATTACACTCACACGTCCATTAATTTAGAGCAGAAAACTAATGAAATATACTTGTAATTGTACCAAATAAAAGAACAAAAGAATGCTGAAGAAGTTACTCTCGTTAATACCTGTTCCAGTTGCGGTACGGTCATTATAGCGATAATTGTTATTGATGCCGTTGTTACTTTTATATAGTGAAGAAGATCCTATTGATCCTGATGATGCCGCTGCTGCCGTAGATGGAGCAGCGACCCCTAAACCACCTACGTGCATTCCCCCAGCACCACTAACAACAGCACCTGATCCCAAGACATGACCATTACGGACATGACGAGCATTATTCATGATGGCCATAGAATTGTGAACGTTGCCATTATTACTGCTGCTGCCACAGCCAATGATGCCATTGCTGCCGGCGTTGTTGCCATTTGTAATCGGATTGCCAGCAAGGCCGTTTAACATGACATGTTGTGTGTGATAATCAACAATGCCATTCGGATGCGATGTCGTGCTATTTATGCCATTCATCATAGTGCCTGATGGTGCACGAGTGTATGTTTGTTGCGAATGGTTGTGATAAGACACACTCGTTATATCTATGCCAACATTTCCATTGGCGATATTATTGCCAGCCATAACCCCACCGACGATTCCATTCAGATCTGGCTGTTGTTGATTTTGCTGTGGTGCTGAAATTTTACCATTTAATACTTGATTGCCATTCATCATGTTGTAATGACCTGCTCCTCCAGCAGCATGTACTTGTTGATATTGTTGTTGTTGTTGTTGCTGTTGGATATGATAATGATGTTTCTGTCCATGCCTGTGTGTATTCGCAGTATGCTGGTGGGGCTGCGAGGCTAAACTTGAGAGGGAAGAGGTTGAAGCTGGCTGCGATGTATTTGTTGAAGAGGTCGAAGGGCTTGTCGATTGAACTGCCAAAGGCGGTGAAGGGCAATGGTTGGTATATGACGTATTATTTATTGTGTGATTATGGTTCTGATAAAATTGCTGATGTTGCTGTTGATGTGTCATGTGATGATGACTGTGTTGCAAATGACTTGATTGTTGCAGCTGAAGTTGTGAGTGGTGTGGCGGCGATGGCATTTGTTGGTGATAATAGAGTTGTTGTTGGTGATGTGGTTGCATTGTAGGCTCTTGTTGCATGTTTGATGCTATTACGTGATTATGATGAGAACCGGGCAAGAATTGTGGGTACACATGATGTGACCACTGCGGAAATAATGGACGACCTGAGGACTCTACTCGGCATAATAAATTTATAGTTTCGTATTATTTTCCAAATCGAACCGTTTTTGGAAAAATTTTTTGCCAAAAAATAATATTAAAATAAATTTAAATAAAAAAAAAACGGAGAAACAGTTGAGGAGTGCACACGTTTGTGTGTACATGCGTACATATGTATGTATGTTTGTAAGTATATATTATATATGTATGTATATGTATACAAAATATTTATCCAGTGTTATTTCCAAAATAATTGTCATACAAAATCAGAAAATTGATTGTATGCCGTTTTCCATTGGAACATTAATTATAATAATAACAAATTAAAAATATTTTATTTTTTGATTTCATGTTGATCAAGTCACATACAAAGGATGTGGGATATATATTGAAATATTTGACATTTCCGTTGAAATGTTTATTTACAAAGTCATGTTATGTTGTTGGTTTAACATCAAATTAAAATTTTTGTTTTCATAATTTTTTTTTATTAATTTATTTATCACGTAAATATTATTTTACAAAATCCGAATCAAAGCAGCATGGAAAATTAAATACGGAAGAACAGAGAAAAAATATAAAAAGGGTGAAATGGTTAGCAATACATCTAGCAATGACATTAGAAAATAACAAACAAAACAAAAAAAAAAAATAACGTCCATTAGACATGTAAAGAAATTAGGAGGAAAACACAGGCCAAATAAGAAACGTTAAACGTTTACGAGATATAATGAAAGTTTGTTTTTTACAATATTTACTTTCTGCCTTTGTATAGAGGGTAACATTGACATTTCAAATAAAAAATGTTAGATATTGTGAACTAAAGCGACAAAATGTGATTGAAATATTAATAACTTTCGAAATAATATACACACATACAAACACAAACTATAAAAACATAATAGCTACCCCCTTTTTTAAAACTGTTTACAGAAATTAAGTACTTGAACAAAACTTATACTTATAATTTTCAAAATGTAATTTAACACAAAGATATTAATGTTTGTATCTATGAACTCAAAACCGTTTATACTCTTGATTTAAAGGGTGAAAATGTTGTGCAGAATAATTTTTGTTTAGTTTTTTATCTTTTTGCTGAGAAATCAATAATAAAATGCTAAAATAAATTGCCTTATAAATTAATCTTACCTCCAGTAGATCTTTGCATAATTGGTGATTGTCTCTGCATTTGCGGCTCGACTGGTGGCTCAAGAATATCACGATATTTCGATACCATTAACACAGATATAAAATAAACAATTGCCAAGGAGAGAAACTGGGCCTGTTTCGTTTCTTCCTATCAATTAAAATTTTAATAGAGATCGAACAAAAAATTATTTCAAACATTATTCAAAAATAAAAAGGTTTTAAGTTTTAAGGCTTTGATCAATAAATTTTAAGCAAAACTAAACTGTCCCATCACCGTTGTGTAAACAAACTTGGCAATGGCGCCACAAATCTTTTTCTAGATTAACTTGAGATTTTGATTTAATTGAGATCTGAAAAACCCAGTCCACGACTTTCATGCATTCACATATTTGTATGTTTAAATATCCATACGCTCTCTGTAGCGAAATTTTTAACTAATTTCATATTTGGGATGGACATATAAACTGAAATTTTTTTTCCAATAACAAATATTTTAAGTGAAAATTCAACAGAAACCATAACAGAGTAAGTACTTCCTCACTTATGGATTTATAAAACTAACAAAAAAAAAAAAGGAAACGTAGCTTGTCAACAAGACTTGGCTCGTATGAACACAGAATTAATCATTTTAGTCAGTTGGATAAAAAATATATATTCAATAAAACGAATATGTACATAAATACTAATATTTTATATCAAACATGAAATACGAGAAGTACGTCTTTAATTTATATTTCACGAAATATGACAGAGCACAAGCAACAAAGGCCATCAGATCCTTTTATTAAAAAATAAATTAAATTCAGTAAACAAGGAACGAATCTTGAATTTCAACTCTTCTTAAAAAATTTAATAGAAAATTAATTATATTGGAAAATAATGGCAAAAGGGAAAATAATTACAAAAATTCAGCCATATCCTAGAAAATTTTTTTAAAATTCATTTGATTTTGCAAAATTTTTGATTTTTGATTTTATCAAAAGTATAATTTCTGATTAGAAAATAAGCTCATATTCTGGATTTTCATGGGCATGTGCGTGTTAAAGGAAACAAAGTCCTATTTTCTTATTTTGTGAAGAACGCGGTAGGGACTTCTCAATGAACAATTATTTTTTATTTTCGATTGTTTTTCGATAAAACGAACACTTCGTTTTCTACGCTAAATTCATGAAATGTTTTAAAAATGTGCATAGGACCAATAAAACAATCGCATAATTAATTCTATACACGTGCTGTTGTATTTCAAAATATGCTCTATGGCATAGGCGTAACTATGATTCACTTACCACATCCCTGTATATAACCGCTCTCAAACGATTGACGTCCATATCTTGTAGTAATTTCTCAGGGTCTTTAACTGGAGATAATTGACCTGTTATTGATTCCACAATATTCTGTAAATTTAAGAAGAGTCATGATTACTCTTTCAACATAATCCGGATTTTAGGCCAAAGTTTTATTGTTAGAAACAAGAATGATATAAAAATACATCACATCAGCCTACCCCTTAACAAAAATAAAAGCAAAACAACCAAATAGTGTATAACATCGAACAAATTTTACAGTGCGTGAAATTGAAATTTTTTTTAAAGATGATTACAAAAAACAAAATCGGTTTCGCGCACGACGGTAAAAATTTAGCAAGAACAGCAAGCTCACAGTAAAATCCAAATTAGCATGCTGCAAAAGTTTTCTTTTACGTATCTATGTACATATTTAAATTCTATTATCTATTCATACATGTATGTACATATGTATGTATAGGCATAAATTCCTTGGTATTAGGTGCAATAAAAATAAAAGAAAAGAGCTTTATTTACTATTTGAAATGTATTCAAAATCACGAGCGGTCATACATTTTTCGCACGCGTGATTTTAATAATTTGTAGTCACGATTTAACGATTTACATGTGAACCATTTGTGACACGAAAAAATTACTGAAATCTGTATTGAATTAGATATTCAGCTCAAAGGTTTTGATTGATTATGATGTGATTCTTTGACAGATAGGCTTTTTGGATTTTAGGTGACAATATGTAACAATACTAGCTCCTCGTTTAAGCTTTATAATGTTGCGTTTTGCTTGCTTGAAACATAGATAGAGGTCATGATGTGATTTTTAATTGAAAAGTAAGAGTTGGTTTGCGATACCAGCTTTTCTATTTCGAACTTCAGCTTAACAGTAATATATAACCTGAATCTGAATACTTGTTATTCTGTTCAATAATTTTTTTTTAAACTTGCACTGCAACGGATTTTTTTTAAGTTAAACGACTAAAGCAAACTAAAGTTTATTAAAAAGGCTTCTTACCTTAGGTGACGCTTGAGCGCCACGTATAAGGGCTTGAAGATGGGCAGCTCCAGGTACGTCACGAGCCATTGCACCAACATTATAACGCGTACGTTCCTTGCATTCGAGACAATTGCGAACTGCACAAGTACAAACCAACCGTAGGCACTGACGTAATATGCCACCACTTGACATATTTTTTTCGGCTTCCAATTCTCCGAAATTCAATGATGTTGCAAAAATTAACACATCAGCCATGTTAACAAGGCGTTGTAAAAAAGAAACGGCAACTTCCAGTGGCATACCTTGTGTAGGTTCTAAAACATCAAGCTCAGACTAGAAGAAAACAATATTATTTAGAAATATCAATAAATATTTATCCATGTATGTATATAAACGTCAGTTTATCTGTAAAAGCTAAGATGCAACTTAACCCGATCCTAGGACTTTCATCCGGAAGTAATGTAACATCTATACCCCTTTCATACGTTTCAAATACGTATAGTTCCACTCAGGCAGCAAATTGATCAAAAGACTTGCCAAGCCATGCTTTTACTTACTGCAAAGAAGTATTTTTGCTCTCAAGTTTATTAGACTTTTAGTTGTCAATCGTGTGCACACGACTTTAGCGTCCCCATTGCAATTGTTTGAACAAGGGAGTGAATTATTTTTTCAATTAACAAATATGTTACCGAAAACTTTATCAACACATTTTATATGAGGTCCCACAATTTAGATAAAATATTGTACGTTATGCTTTTTATGTTTTCAAATAAGAGTGAATTTTGAATAAAGATGCTCGCATATTTGGCTTGTTAACACAAGCTTGCTTTTCGACTCGAGTTATGATTGTAGAAAAAGTTGTGTATTGAGCACCTTTCGTTTGTAATTACGTGCAGGATTACTAAAAAGTTATGCATGAGTAAAATTAATTAAATCAATAGCTCCAGCTAACAAAATTTTTCACAATTAGAATAGAAGGAAAATTTTTAATTCACCCACACGCACAAAGAATGCATCTTTGCATATGAGTAAGAATTTACTAGTTAGCGTTTGAAGGATTGCTGATTATTTGAAAACAAGAAGTTTAAAAAAAGAAGTAAACAAATTCGCATATTCGATTGAAAAATCGCTCTTCTGCGAATGACAGAATGGACTACTGGTAATGTTGCTCCTTTCAAAATTGTTTAATACTTTTATGAAAAATTTTAAACTTTTTGTTTCACATATAAACGTTTAAACAGAATTATCTGTGATACTTATTTTTTCTATGTAGTTTACTTCCAAAGATGACTGAGGTAGCAGTCTCGAGATATAATCTACTTTTTTTGGAAACACTTTTTATGCTCCCTCTTTTCGGTACTCATTCTCGAAAGAAAATAAAATCCATGCAAGAGCTTTTGATGTCCCTGCCGCTGATTTAGTCATGGCTTTGTGGCGTTTTCTCCTGAAATTGTGACTTATTCTGTTTAAACGTTACATGTTTATTTCGTATTTAATTGGGCCCTTAGGAATTATGTTAAGGCCTTTAGTAATTTTTATTGAGCTGATGGACCAGCAGAGTTCAATACATCAGATTTAGTTTCCTCCTCGACCTGGGGCCAAATTACCGCACTCGATATCGATCGAAATGTGAATACAATTCAAATGGAAATTTCGATCGATATCGAATGCCGTAATTTGCCCCCTGGTACACAATTTCTCACAAGCAAGTAAAAATTTATTGGAAATATAATCAAAATTTATATATATATATATATATATATATATATACATATGTAAGTATATATATATATATATATATATATATATATATATACATATATGTATATATATATATATATATATATATATATCTATATACATATATATATATATATATATATATATATATATATATATACATATGTATATATATATATATATATATATATATATATATCTATACATATATATATATATAAATATATATATATATATATATATATATATACATATGTATATATATATATATATATATATATATATATATGTATATATATATATATATATATATATATATATATATACATATGTATATATATATATATATATATATATATACATATGTATATATATATATATATATATATATATATATATATATACATACATAACTTACGTTTGAGAAGCGACACGGAACCGACACCCTAATAATTGGAACTATTACTATTATTATTATCGCTCAGGAATGTATTACAAAATCGTTTCTGTGAAAGGATTCAAATGTAGGGTAGAGTACAAACCGATATAAATATTGTGTGCTATAGACAAAATGCTTTATACTTACATTCGGCGAGGTGGCCGAAGCCAATAACGGCAATAAACCACCGCAGGCAATTATCAAGTTGTCTGCTAGTTGCGAAATCAAGTGCACTGTATTCACAACAAAAATGGCGTTTTCGCTGGAATTAACAAAATCCAATACACTTTTCGTTGAATGTGAGCGCCAGACTTGTATATCCGTTTCTAATGAAAATAAAACGTCTGAAAGCAAACGCTGATGTATATATGACCATTTGAATTCTGGTATGCGGAAGGGTGGTCGCGTGGGTCCAGGACTAAACATTGGTCGAGTTGAACCAGACTTTGGACGTTGTTGATGAAGTGTTTGCTGCTGCTGTTGATGCCCAAAACTTTGCTGTTTAGAGTCATCTGTATAAAGCAAATGAAAGCAAATGATTTTTATATGTTTTCAGAGGATTAGAGGAAATAATACTGAAGAAACAAATTTGTTGCAGGAATTATTTTTATTTAATATTTTACTTTTACTGTCTTGCTGCACAAATTTCATTATAAATTTAAAAATATATGACAACACTGAGTGTAGGCATGCATGTATATGTATGTTTGTGTCTATGTGTATAAATTTTTTATTCGAAATTATTTTTTGTGTTGAGACAACTTATGGGTTAGAATTAACATTTCTAAACTTTTCCCTAGTTGAGTCTATCAATTTTTCATTAAAGATTTTATTTATTTCAATACATTTTTAATTTATTTTTAAATCAAACCGGAGGGCTCTCAAAAGAGCAACCATTATTTTAGGCCCGATAAGTATAGCCACTGTTTACATTTCAATAAAATTCCGTATACAATAAAAATGACTATTGGTTATTTAATATTTAATACACTTTCGGGTATTAATGGGAAGTGTAGTTCGTGTGAAACAAACAGAACATATTTTCTATTGTATTGCCCTACATGTCCTTTCCATTTCTTCATTATATGAAAAAATATTATTTGTTATGGTTAATCATTTCAGAAAAGTCACAATCATTTTGTTTTCATGATTCGCAGAAATGAACCATTTTAGCAGGAAAGAGCTCATAAAATGTTTTTGTGAAGAAAAAATATTCTGAACTATGGGAATTCTTACCTCAGCCAAACATTATGTATTATGAATTGATTTTTTCCAGAGATGAAATAAAAAAATTTCGTGTTGAACCATTACGATGTGTTTATGGTATCTATAACATTAGCATTTAGTGAAATAATCAATGTTTCCGTTTCATGTTGAATTTATGGAATAGACAAATATTATTAAAAATCCTAAGCAAATCTAAATTGTGCAATTGTGAACACAAGAAACTTGAATTTTTTATTTCATATTCCAGGTGTCAGGATTCGTAATAGCAATTATTATTCTAAAATCGAAAATACATTATATTTCTATTTCTTGATTTAATATTCATTTATTTACGGCTTACAATTTAGGTATTCACAAGCTCGTGTATAATATGTCTTTCCCGACAGCTCTTATACAATCAACATAAATTAAAATGATTTAACATCAACACAAAGGAGAATATTATATTAACATCATCTTTATACAGTGTAGCAATGTCTGGTTTTGATGTACGCAATCCTTCCCCGAGTTAAATACCTTGTGGATTTTTATGATTATATATCTGATATTTTGTTTTTGAAACAACTTGACCTGGAGGACTTCAAAGGAAAACTAATAAAGGTCTTTTCTTGGAAGCCTTTTGTCAAAAATAAGTGGCAATAATACCCATTGGCGACATTATTTATAGTCAAGGAAGGCTATGCAATTTCTCGGAAGTGTATTCGTTCTGACTTTTTTCTTTTCATTCTTGCTCAACGCGCCACTAATTTAAATTTAATTTTATGAAAATAAAGAAACAATTAAAAAAGTCAACCGTCCAGCGTTTTCTTTTTTTAAATAAATCCCGTTTTTGCTAATATTTTTCAAGCTAAATCATTTTTAAAAGACTAGAAGCTCAGTTTTCATTTTATAAGACAGAAGCTAAAATTGAAAATTAAAAAAAAAAACAACTTTTTAGAAATTTTCTTAGAAATGGCTAATTTTTTGTTTGCACCCTTATTTTTCCCAATAAATTGCAAAACAAATCAATTTTGAAAGCATGGAAGCATATTTTTCATTTTATAGGACCCAATCGAAAATTGAAAATTTCATAAGGGGTACCTCTTTGTTCAAGAAATCGAATTTTTAAAAATTTTCTTAGAAATGGCTAATTTTTTGTTTGCACCCTTATTTTTCCCAATAAATGGCAAAACAAATCAATTTTGAAAGCATGTAAGCATATTTTTCATTTTATAGGACCCAAGCGAAAATTGAAAATTTCATAAGGGGTACCTCTTTGTTCAAAAAAACGACTTTTTAAAAATTTTCTTAGAAATGGCTAATTTTTTGTTTGCACCCTTATTTTTCCCAATAAATGGCAAAACAAATCAATTTTGAAAGCTTGGAAGCATATTTTTCATTTTATAGGACCCAAGCGAAAAATGAAAATTTCATAAGGGGTACCTCTTTGTTCAAGAAATCGAATTTTTAAAAATTTTCTTAGAAATGGCTAATTTTTTGTTTGCACCCATATTTTTCCCAATAAATGGCAAAGCAAATCAATTTTGAAAACTTAGAAGCATATTTTTCATTTTATAGGACCCAAGCGAAAATTGAAAATTTCATAAGGGGTACCTCTTTGTTCAAGAAATCGAATTTTTAAAAATTTTCTTAGAAATGGCTAATTTTTTTTTGCACCCTTTTTTTCCCAATAAATGGCAAAACAAATCAATTTTGAAAGCTTAAAAGCATATTTTTCATTTTATAGGACCCAAGCGAAAATTGAAAATTTCATAAGGGGTACCTCTTTGTTCAAAAAAACTGCTTTTTAAAATTTATTTTAGAAATGGTTAATTTTTTGTTTGCACCCTTATTTTTCCCAATAAATTGCAAAACAAATCAATTTTGAAAGATTGCAAGCATATGTTTCATTTTATAGGACCCAAGCGAAAATTGAAAATTTCATAAGGGGTACCTCTTTGTTAAAAAAATCGAATTTTTAAAAATTTTCTTAGAAATGGTTAATTTTTTGTTTGCACCTTATTTTTCCCAATAAATTGAGAACCAAATCAATTTTGAAAGCTTAGAAGCATATGTTTCATTTTATAGGACCCAAGCGAAAATTGAAAATTTCATAAGGGGTACATCTTTGTTAAAAAAAACGACTTTTTAAAAATTTCTTAGAAATGGCTAATTTTTTGTTTGCACCCTTATTTTTCCGAATAAATTGCAAAACAAATCAATTTTGAAAGCTTGGAAGCATATGTTTCATTTTACAGGACACAAGCGAGAATTGAAAATTTCATAAGGGGTACCTCTTTGTTCAAAAAAACTACTTTTTAAATTTTTTTTTTTAGAAATGGTTAATTTTTTGTTTGCACCCTTATTTTTCCCAATAAATTGCAAAACAAATCAGTTTTGAAAGCATGGAAGCATATTTTTCATTTTATAGGACCCAAGCGAAAATTGAAAATTTCATAAGGGGTACCTCTTTGTTCAAAAAATCGAATTTTTGAAAATTTTCTTAGAAATGGCTACTTTTTTGTTTGCACCCTTATTTTTCCCAATAAATGGCAAAACAAATCAATTTTGAAAGATTGGAAGCATATGTTTCATTTTATAGGACCCAAGCGAAAATTGAAAATTTCATAAGGGGTACATCTTTGTTAAAAAAATCGACTTTTTAAAAATTTTCTTAGAAATGGTTAATTTTTTGTTTGCACCTTATTTTTCCCAATAAATTGAGAACCAAATCAATTTTGAAAGCTTAGAAGCATATGTTTCATTTTATAGGACCCAAGCGAAAATTGAAAATTTCATAAGGGGTACCTCTTTGTTAAAAAAATCGAATTTTTAAAAATTTTCTTAGAAATGGTTAATTTTTTGTTTGCACCTTATTTTTCCCAATAAATTGAGAACCAAATCAATTTTGAAAGCTTAGAAGCATATGTTTCATTTTATAGGACCCAAGCGAAAATAGAAAATTTCATAAGGGGTACATCTTTGTTAAAAAAATCGACTTTTTAAAAATTTCTTAGAAATGGCTAATTTTTTGTTTGCACCCTTATTTTTCCGAATAAATTGCAAAACAAATCAATTTTGAAAGATTGGAAGCATATGTTTCATTTTATAGGACCCAAGCGAAAATTGAAAATTTCATAAGGGGTACCTCTTTGTTAAAAAAATCGAATTTTTAAAAATTTTCTTAGAAATGGTTAATTTTTTGTTTGCACCTTATTTTTCCCAATAAATTGAGAACCAAATCAATTTTGAAAGCTTAGAAGCATATGTTTCATTTTATTAGACCCAAGCGAAAATTGAAAATTTCATAAGGGGTACCTCTTTGTTCAAAAAATCGAATTTTTAAAAATTTTCTTAGAAATGGTTAATTTTTTGTTTGCACCTTATTTTTCCCAATAAATTGCAAAACAAATCAATTTTGAAAGATTGGAAGCATATGTTTCATTTTATAGGACCCAAGCGAAAATTGAAAATTTCATAAGGGGTACCTCTTTGTTAAAAAAATCGAATTTTTAAAAATTTTCTTACAAATGGTTAATTTTTTGTTTGCACCTTATTTTTCCCAATAAATTGAGAACCAAATCAATTTTGAAAGCTTAGAAGCATATGTTTCATTTTATAGGACCCAAGCGAAAATTGAAAATTTCATAAGGGGTACCTCTTTGTTCAAAAAATCGAATTTTTAAAAATTTTCTTAGAAATGGTTAATTTTTTGTTTGCACCTTATTTTTCCCAATAAATTGCAAAACAAATCAATTTTGAAAGATTGGAAGCATATGTTTCATTTTATAGGACCCAAGCGAAAATTGAAAATTTCATAAGGGGTACCTCTTTGTTAAAAAAATCGAATTTTTAAAAATTTTCTTAGAAATGGTTAATTTTTTGTTTGCACCTTATTTTTCCCAATAAATTGAGAACCAAATCAATTTTGAAAGCTTAGAAGCATATGTTTCATTTTATAGGACCCAAGCGAAAATTGAAAATTTCATAAGGGGTACATCTTTGTTAAAAAAATCGACTTTTTAAAAATTTCTTAGAAATGGCTAATTTTTTGTTTGCACCCTTATTTTTCCGAATAAATTGCAAAACAAATCAATTTTGAAAGCTTGGAAGCATATGTTTCATTTTACAGGACACAAGCGAGAATTGAAAATTTCATAAGGGGTACCTCTTTGTTCAAAAAAACTACTTTTTAAATTTTTTTTTTAGAAATGGTTAATTTTTTGTTTGCACCCTTATTTTTCCGAATAAATGGCAAAACAAATCAATTTTGAAAGCTTGGAAGCATATGTTTCATTTTATAGGACCCAAGCGAAAATTGAAAATTTCATAAGGGGTACATCTTTGTTAAAAAAATCGACTTTTTAAAAATTTCTTAGAAATGGCTAATTTTTTGTTTGCACCCTTATTTTTCCGAATAAATTGCAAAACAAATCAATTTTGAAAGCTTGGAAGCATATGTTTCATTTTACAGGACACAAGCGAGAATTGAAAATTTCATAAGGGGTACCTCTTTGTTCAAAAAAACTACTTTTTAAATTTTTTTTTAGAAATGGTTAATTTTTTGTTTGCACCCTTATTTTTCCCAATAAATTGCAAAACAAATCAGTTTTGAAAGCATGGAAGCATATTTTTCATTTTATAAGACCCAAGCGAAAATTGAAAATTTCATAAGGGGTACCTCTTTGTTCAAAAAATCGAATTTTTGAAAATTTTCTTAGAAATGGCTACTTTTTTGTTTGCACCCTTATTTTTCCCAATAAATGGCAAAACAAATCAATTTTGAAAGCTTGGAAGCATATGTTTCATTTTATAGGACCCAAGCGAAAATTGAAAATTTCATAAGGGGTACCTCTTTGTTCAAAAAAACTACTTTTTAAATTTTTTTTTAGAAATGGTTAATTTTTTGTTTGCACCCTTATTTTTCCCAATAAATTGCAAAACAAATCAGTTTTGAAAGCATGGAAGCATATTTTTCATTTTATAGGACCCAAGCGAAAATTGAAAATTTCATAAGGGGTACCTCTTTGTTCAAAAAATCGAATTTTTGAAAATTTTCTTAGAAATGGCTACTTTTTTGTTTGCACCCTTATTTTTCCCAATAAATGGCAAAACAAATCAATTTTGAAAGCATGGAAGCATATTTTTCATTTTATAGAACCCAAGCGAAAATTGAAAATTTCATAAGGGGTACCTCTTTGTTCAAAAAATCGACCTTTTAAAAATTTTCTTAGAAATGGCTAATTTTTTGTTTGCACCCTTATTTTTCCCAATAAATTGCAAAACAAATTAGTTTTGAAAGCATGGAAGCATATTTTTCATTTTATAGGACCCAAGCGAAAATTGAAAATTTCATAAGGGGTACCTCTTTGTTCAAAAAATCGAATTTTTGAAAATTTTCTTAGAAATGGCTACTTTTTTGTTTGCACCCTTATTTTTCCCAATAAATGGCAAAACAAATCAATTTTGAAAGCATGGAAGCATATTTTTCATTTTATAGGACCCAAGCGAAAATTGAAAATTTCATAAGGGGTACCTCTTTGTTCAAGAAATCGAATTTTAAAAAATTTTCTTAGAAATGGCTAATTTTTTGTTTGCACCCTTATTTTTCCCAATAAATTGCAAAACAAATCAATTTTGAAAGCATGGAAGCATATTTTTCATTTTATAGGACCCAAGCGAAAATTGAAAATTTCATAAGGGGTACCTCTTTGTTCAAAAAATCGAATTTTTGAAAATTTTCTTAGAAATGGCTACTTTTTTGTTTGCACCCTTATTTTTCCCAATAAATGGCAAAACAAATCAATTTTGAAAGCATGGAAGCATATTTTTCATTTTATAGGACCCAAGCGAAAATTGAAAATTTCATAAGGGGTACCTCTTTGTTCAAAAAATCGACCTTTTAAAAATTTTCTTAGAAATGGCTAATTTTTTGTTTGCACCCTTATTTTTCCCAATAAATTGCAAAACAAATCAATTTTGAAAGCATGGAAGCATATTTTTCATTTTATAGGACCCAATCGAAAATTGAAAATTTCATAAGGGGTACCTCTTTGTTCAAGAAATCGAATTTTTAAAAATTTTCTTAGAAATGGCTAATTTTTTGTTTGCACCCTTATTTTTCCCAATAAATGGCAAAACAAACCAATTTTGAAAGCATGTAAGCATATTTTTCATTTTATAGGACCCAAGCGAAAATTTAAAATTTCATAAGGGGTACCTCTTTGTTCAAAAAAACGACTTTTTAAAAATTTTCTTAGAAATGGCTAATTTTTTGTTTGCACCCTTATTTTTCCCAATAAGTTGAAATACAAATCAATTTTGAAAGCTTGGAATCATATTTTTCATTTTATAGGACCCAAGCGAAAATTGAAAATTTCATAAGGGGTACCTCTTTGTTCAAGAAATCGAATTTTTAAAAATTTTCTTAGAAATGGCTAATTTTTTGTTTGCACCCATATTTTTCCCAATAAATGGCAAAACAAATCAATTTTGAAAACTTAGAAGCATATTTTTCATTTTATAGGACCCAAGCGAAAATTGAAAATTTCATAAGGGGTACCTCTTTGTTCAAGAAATCAAATTTTTAAAAATTTTCTTAGAAATGGCTAATTTTTTTTTTTGCACCCTTATTTTTCCCAATAAATGGCAAAACAAATCAATTTTGAAAGCTTAGAAGCATATGTTTCATTTTATAGGACCCAAGCGAAAATTGAAAATTTCATAAGGGGTACCTCTTTGTTCAAAAAAACTACTTTTTAAAATTTTTTTTAGAAATGGTTAATTTTTTGTTTGCACCCTAATTTTTCCCAATAAATTGCAAAACAAATCAATTTTGAAAGCTTAGAAGCATATGTTTCATTTTATAGGACCCAAGCGAAAATTGAAAATTTCATAAGGGGTACCTCTTTGTTCAAAAAAACTACTTTTTAAATTTTTTTTTAGAAATGGTTAATTTTTTGTTTGCACCCTTATTTTTCCCAATAAATTGCAAAACAAATCAATTTTGAAAGATTGGAAGCATATTTTTCATTTTATAGGACCCAAAGCGAAAATTGAAAAGTTCATAAGGGGTACCTCTTTGTTCAAAAAATCGAATTTTTAAAAATTTTCTTAGAAATGGTTAATTTTTTGTTTGCACCTTATTTTTCCCAATAAATTGCAAAACAAATCAATTTTGAAAGATTGGAAGCATATGTTTCATTTTATAGGACCCAAGCGAAAATTGAAAATTTCATAAGGGGTACCTCTTTGTTAAAAAAACTACTTTTTAAAATTTTTTTTAGAAATGGTTAATTTTTTGTTTGCACCCTTATTTTTCCCAATAAATTGCAAAACAAATCAATTTTGAAAGCTTGGAAGCATATTTTTCATTTTATAGGACCCAAGCGAAAATTGAAAATTTCATAAGGGGTACCTCTTTGTTCAAAAAATCGAATTTTTAAAAATTTTCTTAGAAATGGTTAATTTTTTGTTTGCACCTTATTTTTCCCAATAAATTGCAAAACAAATCAATTTTGAAAGATTGGAAGCATATGTTTCATTTTATAGGACCCAAGCGAAAATTGAAAATTTCATAAGGGGTACCTCTTTGTTCAAAAAAACTACTTTTTAAATTTTTTTTTAGAAATGGTTAATTTTTTGTTTGCACCCTTATTTTTCCCAATAAATTGCAAAACAAATCAATTTTGAAAACTTGGAAGCATATTTTTCATTTTATAGGACCCAAGCGAAAATTGAAAATTTCATAAGGGGTACCTCTTTGTTAAAAAAAACTACTTTTTAAAATTTTTTTTTAGAAATGGTTAATTTTTTGTTTGCACCCTTATTTTTCCCAATAAATTGCAAAACAAATCAATTTTGAAAGCTTGGAAGCATATGTTTCATTTTATAGGACCCAAGCGAAAATTGAAAATTTCATAAGGGGTACCTCCTTGTTCAAAAAATCGAATTTTTAAAAATTTTCTTAGAAATGGCTAATTTTTTTGTTTGCACCCTTATTTTTCCCAATAAATTGCAAAACAAATCAATTTTGAAAGCATGAAAGCATATTTTTCATTTTATAGGACCCAAGCGAAAATTGAAAATTTCATAAGGGGTACCTCTTTGTTCAAAAAATCGAATTTTTAAAAATTTTCTTAGAAATGGTTAATTTTTTGTTTGCACCTTATTTTTCCCAATAAATTGAGAACCAAATCAATTTTGAAAGCTTAGAAGCATATGTTTCATTTTATAGGACCCAAGCGAAAATTGAAAATTTCATAAGGGGTACCTCTTTGTTCAAAAAATCGAATTTTTAAAAATTTTCTTAGAAATGGTTAATTTTTTGTTTGCACCTTATTTTTCCCAATAAATTGCAAAACAAATCAATTTTGAAAGATTGGAAGCATATGTTTCATTTTATAGGACCCAAGCGAAAATTGAAAATTTCATAAGGGGTACCTCTTTGTTAAAAAAATCGAATTTTTAAAAATTTTCTTAGAAATGGTTAATTTTTTGTTTGCACCTTATTTTTCCCAATAAATTGAGAACCAAATCAATTTTGAAAGCTTAGAAGCATATGTTTCATTTTATAGGACCCAAGCGAAAATTGAAAATTTCATAAGGGGTACATCTTTGTTAAAAAAATCGACTTTTTAAAAATTTCTTAGAAATGGCTAATTTTTTGTTTGCACCCTTATTTTTCCGAATAAATTGCAAAACAAATCAATTTTGAAAGATTGGAAGCATATGTTTCATTTTATAGGACCCAAGCGAAAATTGAAAATTTCATAAGGGGTACCTCTTTGTTAAAAAAATCGAATTTTTAAAAATTTTCTTAGAAATGGTTAATTTTTTGTTTGCACCTTATTTTTCCCAATAAATTGAGAACCAAATCAATTTTGAAAGCTTAGAAGCATATGTTTCATTTTATTAGACCCAAGCGAAAATTGAAAATTTCATAAGGGGTACCTCTTTGTTCAAAAAATCGAATTTTTAAAAATTTTCTTAGAAATGGTTAATTTTTTGTTTGCACCTTATTTTTCCCAATAAATTGCAAAACAAATCAATTTTGAAAGATTGGAAGCATATGTTTCATTTTATAGGACCCAAGCGAAAATTGAAAATTTCATAAGGGGTACCTCTTTGTTAAAAAAATCGAATTTTTAAAAATTTTCTTACAAATGGTTAATTTTTTGTTTGCACCTTATTTTTCCCAATAAATTGACAACCAAATCAATTTTGAAAGCTTAGAAGCATATGTTTCATTTTATAGGACCCAAGCGAAAATTGAAAATTTCATAAGGGGTACCTCTTTGTTCAAAAAATCGAATTTTTAAAAATTTTCTTAGAAATGGTTAATTTTTTGTTTGCACCTTATTTTTCCCAATAAATTGCAAAACAAATCAATTTTGAAAGCATGAAAGCATATTTTTCATTTTATAGGACCCAAGCGAAAATTGAAAATTTCATAAGGGGTACCTCTTTGTTCAAGAAATCGAATTTTTAAAAATTTTCTTAGAAATGGCTAATTTTTTGTTTGCACCCTTATTTTTCCCAATAAATTGCAAAACAAATCAATTTTGAAAGCATGGAAGCATATTTTTCATTTTATAGGACCCAAGCGAAAATTGAAAATTTCATAAGGGGTACCTCTTTGTTCAAAAAATCGAATTTTTGAAAATTTTCTTAGAAATGGCTACTTTTTTGTTTGCACCCTTATTTTTCCCAATAAATGGCAAAACAAATCAATTTTGAAAGCATGGAAGCATATTTTTCATTTTATAGGACCCAAGCGAAAATTGAAAATTTCATAAGGGGTACCTCTTTGTTCAAAAAATCGACCTTTTAAAAATTTTCTTAGAAATGGCTAATTTTTTGTTTGCACCCTTATTTTTCCCAATAAATTGCAAAACAAATCAATTTTGAAAGCATGGAAGCATATTTTTCATTTTATAGGACCCAATCGAAAATTGAAAATTTCATAAGGGGTACCTCTTTGTTCAAGAAATCGAATTTTTAAAAATTTTCTTAGAAATGGCTAATTTTTTGTTTGCACCCTTATTTTTCCCAATAAATGGCAAAACAAACCAATTTTGAAAGCATGTAAGCATATTTTTCATTTTATAGGACCCAAGCGAAAATTTAAAATTTCATAAGGGGTACCTCTTTGTTCAAAAAAACGACTTTTTAAAAATTTTCTTAGAAATGGCTAATTTTTTGTTTGCACCCTTATTTTTCCCAATAAGTTGAAATACAAATCAATTTTGAAAGCTTGGAATCATATTTTTCATTTTATAGGACCCAAGCGAAAATTGAAAATTTCATAAGGGGTACCTCTTTGTTCAAGAAATCGAATTTTTAAAAATTTTCTTAGAAATGGCTAATTTTTTGTTTGCACCCATATTTTTCCCAATAAATGGCAAAACAAATCAATTTTGAAAACTTAGAAGCATATTTTTCATTTTATAGGACCCAAGCGAAAATTGAAAATTTCATAAGGGGTACCTCTTTGTTCAAGAAATCAAATTTTTAAAAATTTTCTTAGAAATGGCTAATTTTTTTTTTTGCACCCTTATTTTTCCCAATAAATGGCAAAACAAATCAATTTTGAAAGCTTAGAAGCATATGTTTCATTTTATAGGACCCAAGCGAAAATTGAAAATTTCATAAGGGGTACCTCTTTGTTCAAAAAAACTACTTTTTAAAATTTTTTTTAGAAATGGTTAATTTTTTGTTTGCACCCTAATTTTTCCCAATAAATTGCAAAACAAATCAATTTTGAAAGCTTAGAAGCATATGTTTCATTTTATAGGACCCAAGCGAAAATTGAAAATTTCATAAGGGGTACCTCTTTGTTCAAAAAAACTACTTTTTAAATTTTTTTTTAGAAATGGTTAATTTTTTGTTTGCACCCTTATTTTTCCCAATAAATTGCAAAACAAATCAATTTTGAGAGATTGGAAGCATATTTTTCATTTTATAGGACCCAAAGCGAAAATTAAAAAGTTCATAAGGGGTACCTCTTTGTTCAAAAAATCGAATTTTTAAAAATTTTCTTAGAAATGGTTAATTTTTTGTTTGCACCTTATTTTTCCCAATAAATTGCAAAACAAATCAATTTTGAAAGATTGGAAGCATATGTTTCATTTTATAGGACCCAAGCGAAAATTGAAAATTTCATAAGGGGTACCTCTTTGTTAAAAAAACTACTTTTTAAAATTTTTTTTAGAAATGGTTAATTTTTTGTTTGCACCCTTATTTTTCCCAATAAATTGCAAAACAAATCAATTTTGAAAGCTTGGAAGCATATTTTTCATTTTATAGGACCCAAGCGAAAATTGAAAATTTCATAAGGGGTACCTCTTTGTTCAAAAAATCGAATTTTTAAAAATTTTCTTAGAAATGGCTAATTTTTTTGTTTGCACCCTTATTTTTCCCAATAAATTGCAAAACAAATCAATTTTGAAAGCATGAAAGCATATTTTTCATTTTATAGGACCCAAGCGAAAATTGAAAATTTCATAAGGGGTACCTCTTTGTTCAAAAAATCGACTTTTTAAAAATTTTCTTAGAAATGGCTAATTTTTTGTTTGCACCCTTATTTTTCCGAATAAATTGCAAAACAAATCAATTTTGAAAGCTTGGAAGCATATGTTTCATTTTACAGGACACAAGCGAGAATTGAAAATTTCATAATTTCAAAAAATCGACTTTTTAAAAGTTTTCTTAGAAATGGCAAATTTTTTTGTTTGCACCCTTATTTTTCCCATATTTTTCATTTTATAGGACCCAAGCGAAAATTGAAAATTTCATAAGGGGTACCTCTTTGTTCAAAAAATCGACTTTTTAAAAACTTTCTTAGAAATGGCTAATTTTTTGTTTGCACCCTTATTTTTCCGAATAAATTGCAAAACAAATCAATTTTGAAAGCTTGGAAGCATATGTTTCATTTTACAGGACACAAGCGAGAATTGAAAATTTCATAATTTCAAAAAATCGACTTTTTAAAAGTTTTCTTAGAAATGGCTAATTTTTTTGTTTGCACCCTTATTTTTCCCAATAAATTGCAAAACAAATCAATTTTGAAAGCTTGGAAGCATATTTTTCATTTTATAGGACCCAAGCGAAAATTGAAAATTTCATAAGGGGTACCTCTTTGTTGAAAATATCGAATTTTTAAAAATTTTCTTAGAAATGGTAAATTTTTTGTTTGCACCCTTATTTTCCCCAATAAATTGCAAAACAAATCAATTTTGAAAGCATGAAAGCATATTTTTCATTTTATAGGACCCAAGCGAAAATTGAAAATTTCATAAGGAGTACCTCCTTGTTCAAAAAATCGAATTTTTAAAAATTTTCTTAGAAATGGCTAATTTTTTGTTTGCACCCTTATTTTTCCCAATAAATTGCAAAACAAATCAATTTTGAAAGCTTGGAAGCATATTTTTCATTTTATAGGACCCAAGCGAAAATTGAAAATTTCATAAGGGGTACCTCTTTGTTCAAGAAATCGAATTTTAAAAAATTTTCTTAGAAATGGCTAATTTTTTGTTTGCACCCTTATTTTTCCCAATAAATGGCAAAACAAATCAATTTTGAAAGAATGGAAGCATATTTTTCATTTTATAGGACCCAAGCGAAAATTGAAAATTTCATAAGGAGTACCTCCTTGTTCAAAAAATCGAATTTTTAAAAATTTTCTTAGAAATGGCTAATTTTTTGTTTGCACCCTTATTTTTCCGAATAAATTGCAAAACAAATCAATTTTGAAAGCTTGGAAGCATATGTTTCATTTTACAGGACACAAGCGAGAATTGAAAATTTCATAATTTCAAAAAATCGACTTTTTAAAAGTTTTCTTAGAAATGGCTAATTTTTTTGTTTGCACCCTTATTTTTCCCAATAAATTGCAAAACAAATCAATTTTGAAAGCTTGGAAGCATATTTTTCATTTTATAGGACCCAAGCGAAAATTGAAAATTTCATAAGGGGTACCTCTTTGTTGAAAATATCGAATTTTTAAAAATTTTCTTAGAAATGGTAAATTTTTTGTTTGCACCCTTATTTTCCCCAATAAATTGCAAAACAAATCAATTTTGAAAGCATGAAAGCATATTTTTCATTTTATAGGACCCAAGCGAAAATTGAAAATTTCATAAGGAGTACCTCCTTGTTCAAAAAATCGAATTTTTAAAAATTTTCTTAGAAATGGCTAATTTTTTGTTTGCACCCTTATTTTTCCCAATAAATTGCAAAACAAATCAATTTTGAAAGCATGGAAGCATATTTTTCATTTTATAGGACCCAAGCGAAAATTGAAAATTTCATAAGGGGTACCTCTTTGTTCAAGAAATCGAATTTTAAAAAATTTTCTTAGAAATGGCTAATTTTTTGTTTGCACCCTTATTTTTCCCAATAAATGGCAAAACAAATCAATTTTGAAAGCATGGAAGCATATTTTTCATTTTATAGGACCCAAGCGAAAATTGAAAATTTCCCAAGGGGTCTTTGTTCGAAATCGACTTTTTAAAAATTTACTTAGAAATGCATAAATTTCTGTTGGCATCATCCTTTTTTGCCAGTATTTTAAAAATAAATAATTTTTGATTGTATAGAAGCTCATTTTTTATTTTATAAGACTAAAGCTAAAATTGAAGATTTCAGAAGGGGTACCTTTTGCAAATATCGATTTTATTAAGAAAAAAATAAAACAAAAATGTCTATGGAAAATGGGAAAATTTGAACAGTTTTAAAAAAAGCGATTTTTTCTTTTATACTATTGCATCTAAGTAAATAGTAAAAAAATGTAATAATTTTTCCTTAATTTTGTGTGTTAGATAATTTTTGCAGAGGTCGTTATAGCTTTTGTATACCAGAGGAGAATTAGGTTGTTTTCTCAGCTCAAGTTAGTAGTGAACGGAATATAAATTGCACAATAACTTCTTGATACAGTGATTTGTTACGACTTTGATGATGGTAATTTTACATGTCCCGCATGCAAAGCTTTTATATAATAATAATTTTTAAACAAGTCAATTTTACATATTAATTCTTTTTGTTTAAAGCTTTTACAGGTCTAAAACCATTTTGCTAAGTATTCGCCTCAGTGGCGACTACACATATTTAATAATAATCGAATATTCGGAACATTTTTTTTGAGTTATGACTCTATATGTATTACAACAACATATATAAACTGTTTTTTTTTTTTTTATATAGAATCGAAATTTTTTTAATAATTGGATCGCTTACAACGAGCCTAATATGCATAAATAAAGATTTACATATCGTTAGTATGTAATAATTGTATAATTCTAACTTTACAGGAGAAGTAGATAAATAATAAAAACTAATTACAAGTTGCCTAAAAATCTCTTGCCTACATTTATTTATGTAAAATGCATTGCAATGGCTCAATTCGGAAAATGTACATACATTTTAGAGCGTCTCCAATTGACACAAACTATATGCTATTAAAAGCAAACATGTTCACTTTGTCTATAAAATAAAATGAAGGATATATTTACCGAAATGCTGATTTTCAACTTGAGTGCTGGCACTTTGTTGTTTTTGATGCGGGACCTGAGGAGACATTTGTTGTTCGTTTTCATCCATGCAGTGAATCGTTTGAGTTTCCTGACTTAGTACTGCTTCCGTCTCAATTTCACTATTTTCAGCCAGTTCAGGATGTATTTTTTTTTGTTTATTTTCAGTATGTTTAAAATGTTGTTCAATTTCTAATTTCATTTCATTTTGCTCTCCAGTTGCAATGTTTTCAGTTTCGGGATGTTCTAGACGTTTGTCAATCGTTGTCACTTCTATCGTAGCAATTGTTTGTTCCATCAGATCATCAACCACAGTTTGGACTATATTGCAAATTGTTTCATTCGCTTCATTGTTATCACTATACCGTTCTTCCTGCTCTTGACAGTTTTTTTCAGTGGAGGAGTCTAATGGCATTGTTTTTTCAAAAGCGAATTGGATAACATCCTCAACAATTTCTCTAGCAGTTTCACTTAGATTCTTCTCCGGAGACTTGCTCTCTGTGAAAAATAGTTTGTTACTTAGTTCGCTACTGGTGTTTTCTTTGACACTCTTGGTATTGTTGTTTTCATTTCTTGGCGTTGGGTCTAGTTGTTTGTTTTGTGCTGAAGTCGCGATAACTTGATCTATTAATTCTTCTACAATATCCTTGACTGCAGGATCTTCTTGTACGTTCAGTAATGATTCATCCAACATAGAAACACTTGATACTGTCGTTTCAGGACTCACTGAAGATATTTCCTCAGTAGTTTCTACCGTAGTCGATAGAGATGAACTAACGTCTGATTCGGTTATATATTTTTTTGTTGCTCGTTCATCCGTGGTTTGTATTTCATTGTTGTTCAACTTGTTTTCCTCTATCGGATGAATTTGTTCAGTCTTAAGAGAATCTTCACTACTTTCAGGTATTTTGTTTGTTATTTGATTATTTGCATTTTCTTCTGTTAATATTTTGTCTGTTGTTATTTCAGTTGTATTGTTATTTAGAAGATTTTTTGAATTAAGCTGCTTTATTTTCACTTGTGTATCATTGTCTACTAGATTTGATTGGGCATGTTCTAAGGACGGTTCATTGGTTTGTTTCTTTTCACTCTTCAAAACTCCTTGGACTACTTCATTTACCGCTAATTCTATTTCTTCGTCTTTAATAACCGACGGCGATTCATGCAATTCGCAGGATATTATTTTGCAGTCACCTGAAGAATTTTCGGAGATTTGTAGGCCTGCTTCAATTTGAGCTGCAATTTCGGCTGAGTCTGTTGTAGAATTTTCAACTTCTATATTTTCTAAATCGTTAATGTTCAATGTTTCTCTTAAGGCCTCTTGTCCTGTTGTTGATATTTTAACGGGTGTTGAGGCAGAAGAAATACTGCCGTTAGAGTTGAGTTCAGTGACTATTAACTTCGACTTTATGTGCTCATTATAGACATCAGATACGCTCGATACACTAGTTTTGACAGCTTCATTCGCCTCATTGGCTGGATCTGTTGATTTGTCACACGCATCCGACTCAAGTTCACAATCACATTTACCCTCAGCTTCGTCTCTTTTCATTTGGATAGTATCGATATCGTTATCGCTGTTGTTATTATTGATGGCTTCTTCTGCCTCTGCCTCTGCCTCTACCTCAACATCAACGTCTTCATCCACTTGGGGTATATCTTCCAATGATGCCACAGATGCCACATTTTTAGAAATATCATGTTGTTTCTGATGTAATTCTTCACGTTCCCATCCACTAATTGTACTAATCGGTCTTGCTTGTCTTAAAGCAGGATCAGTTATGTTATCAGTTCGCTGTCGTTCATAGTGTTCATACATTTGAGCAAATTGTAATTTAAATTCTTCGTAGGAAACTTTCGAATGTACAATTGCTAACGTGTCAACCCAAACTCGCCAGCCTCCATATTCATATTTGATAGCATGATGTAAGAGCATACGAAATAATGAATAGACCATATCAGAAATTTTCTGTTCTTCTGTATTCTTAGGATGAATGTAGGCCATGGCTATAAGCCATTCTTGCCACACTGACATTTGAAGAACTGTCCGCCTGTTTTCGCGATTGCTATTACAAAGCAAAGTCATGTCGGAGAGAAACAGCTTCTTGACTTCAATCAGATTTTCGGTTTGCTTGGATTGTCTGATCAAGGTGGCTACAACCTTAAGCATCACTAGAAATAGAGCAAAAGATTCATGCATTGGCTTATAGGATTTATGTTTTATTTCTTGGGCGCAATATCTTGAATAAGCTGTGAATTTCAACTGAATATTTAAGGAATAAGACAATTTTTTCTTAAGACGACTTAAGCTTGCCTTAGATTTTTAATCAATGGAATAGCTTTTGATTAATTTTATTTTATTACAGTATTTATATTGCAGAAATCGGTAAATCAGTTTTTTTTCATAAAATTTTTTGTGCTTTTGTGTTTAAAAGGATTTAAAGGCAAACGTTAGTGAAATGTAACTATTTAATCCAGTTTGTTACGCCATCTGTTTAATGTAGTAATCAGGATTGATATCGACAGTAAAATCATGTTTGTGTTAGATAAATCGATACAATTTGTTCAATTCACAAGCTCGCCTTAACGTCGTATACATACGTTGTCGAATCATATACGAGTATGTACATACATAAAAATATTTGTGGTTGGTAACTGTCATACAGAAGTGTATTCTAATAATACGTTTTGATTTGGTGCAAAATTTATCATTGACAGCAGAAAATAAACTCTTCTTAATTAAATGTATTTAATTCATTTATATTCAAATTTTGATAAACTCATTACATATTTGGCATCAAAATGAAATTCCCGTTAAAAATGCGCCTACTATATATGAGGCAACTTGTGAATTGAACAGTTGTTTTCTGTTGTATCGTTTAAATTTATATTTGGAAAGACAATTTCAAACAAAGTTTCTCAAAACAAAGCAAATCATGCTTAAAATAGTTTTCGTTTTGAGGGACTTCATTTGAAGCTTTCTTTAAGCGCTGCAACAAGGCTTGTAAATTGACCAAACATTTTATATGAATACAGTTTCAATTACTTCTAAAAATTTTAATACAATCCTTTTAAACGGAACTTTGTAATTGTGGGTCGTTACAAAGTATTTACTGAAAACATATTTTGAGTATTTTTGGTAATAATCATAATAATTTTTTATGTTTACGTAATACCACATTCATTTATACTCACTTGGATTCTCTAATCGGTAGTGACTCTCAGGCTCTGGATGCCTATTGTACATTATATGCTGTGATATATGCTCGGTCATTATTTCATACAATACATTGTAGGTTGGCATCGACAATGATTCTTCATACAAAAGTAAACGTTCGGCTAACAGTGTGTATAAATTATGTGGCGACATGACATCGTACTTTCTCCTAAAAATAATAAAATAGAAACGGAACAACCAAATAATGAATTCGGCAATAAATAAAAGAATGGTGAAGGATTATGGTATGATGAGAAGAGTTCGTAACAAAAACTTGAAATGCACATACTTATAAGTGCTTCTTGATAAAAAGAATCCTAATAGTTTGAGAGCTTGTAAGCGTATCAGTTGACTTTCAGCAGCCAGCAACTTAAAAATAGTTCTAACGCCATGTTTAACATCAAAAGCAGGTACCATCGAGCTGGGATGCTCAGACATAAGCGAAATTAACATTTGCAGGACATCATGTAAATTTTCATCCTTTAGAATAAGTTTGGAATACATTACAAGTCTGAGGGAAAGGCGAGTATAACATAATTTCACAATCAGAGCTTTCTTACCTCATGCATTGTTGTCAAATAATTCAAAATGCTTTGCAGTTCATCTTCTTTGACACCCTGACCTATCATTATCAGTTGTTTTAAAAACAGTAAAATATAAGCACGTATTGCTAAAATATCTTTTTGAGCTGGACGAGGACCGTCTAATAAAATAAAATTATTAAAAAATATATATAGAACGTGATGATTTTGTTTCGTTTTTACTCACCCAACCCCTTTGGTATAATACCACTTTTTGCACGTGGATTCACAACCCAGTAATAATATTTCAAAGTATGTACAGTTTGCAAAACGGTGCTAACACGACGTACGTTGCTGTATATTTGCGTATCGCTTAAAAATTCCGTTGCCAAATACGAATAAAGTCGAGCCTGAACATTTGCTGGTGTATAGATCCACAGGGCAGGATTGAATAAGACGTGATCCAAAAGCTGCCACGTCAAAAACGAAAAACAAAACAACTACAAACAAAGAATGAATTTGGGAAAAAATTACTTATTTTCATATACCCGCAATTTGCTAGTGAAGTTTTTTGATACATTTAATATATTCAAAGAAACAGATATACAACAATATGATAAAATATTATATACATACGTACATGTTTATGCACAAAGCAGTCGATTGATTAGTTTGTTTTATTTTTAGAAAATACGAGTACAAAATTATGGATTGATTTTAACGTTTTAAGGGGATTGTAACAAAACGGCATGCAGCAACAAAATATTTTCATTCAGTTTTAGAGCATCAACAATATTTATTTAGTAAGTATTTATGTAGTAACAATAATTATATTATGTTGTATGAAAAAGGAACATGAAAATATAAAAAATAAAAAAACATTTACTGTTATAAGACAGGTCAATTAACGGCTCTCAGCGCAAAAATATAAAAGATACGATAATTTGGCGCTTAGTTCACCATTTGATTTTTCCTAAAATGTAATGCATGACAATGTAATTTTTACGCCAGATCTGTTAGAGATAAACCTTATTATACTCGAGTAACAACTTGGGACTAATTGCAACTGTTGCGTTGACATAACGGTAACATATATACTAATTATATCCCCTATCCTAAGTCATAATAGTTGTAACAATCAGGTATACGATGAAATACGATTTAGACACGAAAACGACTCAAAATCGGCTATTTTTTCTTTTTATAGTTTTATTGCATTGGAATATGAAATTCCACTGTGATTTCTAAGTTTTAGTAATTTAAGACTGGCCGAAAACTAGTTGTCAAAATAGGTCAAAATAGGGATTCGTCATACATTTTCAAAACAATATATTGAAAATTATCGTTTTTCATCACATACCAGTGCCTCATCTCTGTAACGGAAGTTATATGATGAAATATACACATACATACATATTTTGAATCATCCTGTCGATTTTATTTTCAAATCAAAATATAATAAAAAGTAAACCTAATAACACATACATACAAAATTACGACAATAATGACATTTAATATCATGATGAAACTGGCAAGTCTGATGATGATATCTTAACGCCTTAATAACATTCATGTTTTTCCTTATGATCATCACGTGTGGACACTGGATAATTGACGAACTGTTGCAAAAATATCGGTTTTTGTCAAAAAACCTTAAGCTTTTACCTTAAGCTTTTTTTGGCGGTTATGGCACGATATATATATATATATATATATATATATATATATATATCAATACCAATGCCGATTAAGCGTTGCGTAAGCTCGAACAACAGTATCAACATCGATGTCGCAATTGTTTTAGGTTTAAATTTTTAAGTATTGAAATTTAAAAGTGTCAAGAATAAAATCAAAATTTTACTAAAAACATTAAGAGGGCATTTTGGTATTTTTTACTAAAAACCTTAATCACTGACGTATTGAAGATTATCGCCTGTACCTTATCTATTCCAATGGTACAAATAACACCGCGTGGTGTTTCCACACGCATAAGCATCTTACCTACGATTTGAAATCTGTTTAAGCTTTTACTATGTCAACAGCTTCATACAGATAGAATAGTCAAACTTTAACTGAACGTGTGACGAAGTCCGTCAATACGATATTTCCAGGAAAAAAACTGCCTCAAGCACCGACATCATAAAAAGATGATGGTCCAGCACGATCCGTCCTTATAGGAAAAATCGTGCATTGAAGCGGCCATCATTTTTTAAATCTCGAGAGGGTAGACTCCTGAATGTGTGGCAAATTCACCGGTGAATTGAAATATAGAATCAAGCGTCTATCTATCTCCTACTTTCTATAATTGCCCCCCGAATGCATTGCATCAGTAGGGGCCATTTCCTGCAATTGTTTTTAATATAAACCGTTTCCGATTTACTAACAACTTTTTTTGTTGGTTTTTCGCAGACAATAAATAAATTTTTAATTTCATATGTAGTACAGCATTGAAAAGTACTGGTGGAATGCAGAATAATCCAATCCTACCTCTCATTCTTAGATATTTATCTCATTCTTAGATATTTATAAGACCATTCATACCATTAGTTTTGAATTATAAAACCATGCTGGTTACTGTGTTTCTAATTATATTTTTCATATTATTTCAAGTTTACTGATGGTTTGAAAACAAAACATAATCATGTGCTACTTTTTTGATAACCACAACAAGATTTTCTTTTTTTTGTCCTGCTGGAATCGAACAACACTGTAATTATTAGTGGTATTTCAAAACGCAGGTTATTATTAAACAGAAGGTTAAATGCATATAAAGAAATATCAAAATTTTTCAAAATACGTTTGAACTCTGTTAACTAGAATGAACGTATAACATGTATTACATTTTTAATATTAAACTCTTCACCTGGTAAAACTGTTTAAGATAATTATTTTGGCATTTTTTGTTAAAAATATTTCGTGTACAATAACAGGAAGGCAAGCATTCGAAGGACATAAATAATAGTGTATCATAAGTTTTAGATGTTGCATTTAAAAAGCCAGCCATATCCAGTTGAAAGGATATAAGTGTAGTTTTAAAGTTTCGAAACGTAGGATAAAAGAAACAAAAAACGAAAAAGTTGATTATCATTAAAAAGAGCAAGAATGTATAAGAAAATGGCTGAAATTTTTATGAACACATATTTCAATAAAATAGTTCTGCATAAAAACAACATGCTCCGAATATATGTACATACATCCGTAAATTATAAATGAATTTTTGATTTTTATTTCAGTTATTTTATTTTGTTTTATTTTTATCACACAAGCAATGGCCCATAATCATAGTCATTCGAGGGAATACTTGACCAGTTCTATGTACTAATTCGACCAAAGTGTACTGTACCTCTCCTATAGACACTTAAAAGCATACTTTAAATGCAAGCCTGTTCGATACTTAAAGTTAGCTTCAGCAAATTTGGAAAAAAACTATTTATTATTTGAAATAATTAAAAAATAAATAGGCGCATATGCTTATCTATAATTGTTTCTAGTTGAAACACGTTCTTCTCTTGTTTAATAAAATTGTGCTTTTCGATATACTCGTATTTGAGTTTTTTACGTCGACCACCTATTCCATAAAACCGAACATGATAAAATAATCATTACGTGTACATATAATCCTAATCGGCAATTTAGTATTTTTACTGCTGATTCAATAATAAAAATATACTTTTTATTCCAAAACATCGCGATGTTGAAATTAATTCTTTTGTAACAAAGAACTATTGTATTGAAAAGATATGATAAATATCGATTATCGGCAATTAATTTTCAGCTGGTCTTTTCAACTAGTGTTGACTTTGAAAACCCACTCTAAAAGATAATGAATAAAAAATATACTTGTTGGATCGAAATATTTTTTTAATTTGCTTCCGATCCGTTAGCATACTTTCTAAATTCTTCCATTGTATGGGCGGGGCGGGGCGTATGGTTAATTATAAAAATAATATTGATCATTCGACTACGTACAGATTGTATTGATATTCTTTCAATCTCACATGAAAATGATTATAATAATTTATAATTAAATTACTTTTTTAAAGGGATATCGCAAGCCCATGGTTAACTGCGTGTGTGTGTTATTTATTTTTTTTATTAGTTTTTACATAAAATAGAAATGAAAAAGGAAACAAAGAAATACAATCAAAATTAATTCGTTTCAGTCGAAATACAATAATTGTAATAAGAGATAAAAACATTGTCATGCATTCACGATTTCATAGCTTCTACACATGTATTTTAACATGCTGAATTTCCTTAAACAAAATTGTTATTAAAATATTTAAAAATTTTCACAATTTCAGATAAAATAATAAACAGATTAAATTATTCTGTGAATCACGTTAAACACAAATATTTTACCTGTTTGAGTAATAAATCACTATTAGCTGATAAGCATGTAACAAGATATTTAGTGAGGTTAAGGAATGAGCCTAAAACTTCGAGGGTTAAGTGCTCCCGAGACGACCGCTGAAGCATAAACGATATGACTAAGAAACCACGATTTTGTATCATGTGCTGTTGCACAGTTTGCGAAGTTTCAACTAATTCACAAATAAAACCTAAAAGTTTTGAGCTGAAAAGTAATAGAAAAGATTGCAATTTATTGTACAATTTGTAGGAAATATGTATATCGTTAGCTGAAATGGAAAGATATCTAACTAAGATATCTACTATTTGACAGTAGGAACAATTCGGTGATAACTATTGAATATTTACGAAATATGGAAGGATTTCTCAATTTCTGGAATAAAATAATTTATAAATATTTAAGCGTGTTATATCCGCTAAGTTATGTTCAACTCCGATTTCCTTCATTATTATTATTTTTATTATTATTTTTTTCATTCTGCCAGAACTAGAAAGGAGGGGATAGTGTTAAGAAGACAGATTGGAAGATAGACTTTTATTGTATCGATTCTTACTTTTTATGTCCCGGTGAATTTTTTATACAAACACCGACGAAGAAGGGTGCTTTTGTACCATTTTTATTTTATATTTTCATGACGGTGTTAGTCGCTGTAAAGTTCAGCGACTTGAGACAAGCAGACACCAATTGGCACAAACCTGCACTAATGCAAGGATGCATGAATGAGTGCAGAGTCGAACTCGGGTTCCAAAGCATCGCAGTCTTGTGCTTTCTACTTCAACCAACAGCACCATCAACTCTTAATGCTCTTCTGTAATGTATGAGGTCTGTTCAAAGACAAGGTGAATTTGTAAACTGTTCGGTGACTTTGTGCTGTCGAAGAAAATGCATGAAAAAATTTTTATACAAATTTTGTAAAAGTTGAAATTAGAAGACCAAAAGTTGTGGATTGTTCTCGAAGCCACAAAAATGTTTATAAAGTTTTAAAAAATGGTCGAGAACAACAACAGCCGATGAAAATCTTTAGAATCGTCAAATCACTGTTATTAATTGTGCTAAAGATGTCGGGGTAGTAGTAGGCTCATGAGCATTTAGCTATAGATTTTTCCGAATTTGCTGAATGTTTATCAATGGTGATCGAGTTTGCTTAAAGTGGTCAGAGCCAGAGACGAATCGCGGGTATATAATTATGACATCGAAAGACAGCGTTTTGCGACGATTGAGCAGATACAACCCGAATCACTGAAAAAGAACTGAAGAACATACTAAAAATTATTTATCAGAACAGTTTCTGGGGCTGGATAAAACCGGCGCAAGCGTATTATTATGAGGGTGACTTCACTAAAGGACCAACATAGAAACTGATAAAGATGTTTTGAGAAAAGTCAAAATTCATAGCCACGTGCTATTTTTTTAGGGCAGAACATCTCGATTTATGAATATGACAATAACAATTCAGGAGGACATAAACTTTGTTGACATGTATCATTATCAACTAAAAACACGATTTCGCTTTTTTGTTAGTTACATAATTTTGTATTTCAGCTAACGATATATATTTATATATATGAGTGTATGTGCATGACACATGCAACAATATAGAAATATAAGTAGAAAGAGATCATATTTGTCTTATGCGTATTGCCGAGTACAACAAGGATACCATCCGATTTCATGCTCTAAACTGAGCTTTTAAAAGAAAATCGTTAAGAAACAAACCTAGTTTTTACCAGAAATTCAAGATATTTTCAGCAGTTGAAGTATCAAAATTTAAATCCTTGTTACACTCGTCAACTTCTGCAAGAAAAATGACATCACTTCCCAGATTTTCCTCTCTTATTTCATGTTCTACCGCAAGTAATAGATAGATTATACTTACATACAACATATATAAGTAATAAACAGATCAAATACATACCATAATGTGGGATCACGTTTCATATCACTAATTCCTTCATGAGCCATGTCCAACTGTGAGAAAAGTGGAAATAAAACCTGAATACCACCTATGGAATTTAATGTACAGTGTATGGAATGCGTAATAACAGCCTTTACGTCCTGCAATAATGAAAGAGAGAAAAGATAGAAGAAAAATATATAAATAAATTATTCAATATAAAATGATAATAACATTTCCATTTCCACAGTTGCTAGAGATTCGTCTACATCAAATGATATAAATTTTGAGCCCAAGGCCAAGAATAAATTGGATTCTTTCTTCAAGATGCCAAAAACTTAATATCATTTTTCGTTAAGCATTTTAAGAAAACTATAAATGTATGTACGTACACACTCGTAAATACGCGTTTGAATGTATTTGGATTTGTATCGGATATTACTCACCTGTAGCATAAGAGCGTGTGGTGTATGTACAAAATATGATACATTTCCTTTGGGTGCTGACTGTAAGCAGAGTTGGCCATCGGTAGCCACCGGATTGTACATAAATACAATGGCATTGGATAATTTACCATCATATAGAACCTGAACAAAAGCAATAGAATATTTATTAATCTATGCTCATGCATACATACATATTGTACGAGTACAATACTCGTGCATGTACTCGCATATATTTCTGATATCATATTCTTAGTTAAGGAATTATTGCTATAGTTTTCTTATTGTGAATAACAATTGCCAAAGCTTTAATACAGATTACATTACATTGTACATAGTAAACAGTTGTTTTGTCCGTTTTATTATTTGTAAAAGATTGTGCGTTAAGAAACTAAATAAATAATCTGACATATTATGTTTGTAATAATCAAGTGTAAGTTAAATTAAAAAAAATTAATATTATCCATATTTATGGGATGTCTTTATTCGCATTTTTAAGAGACAATTAACTGTCAAGCGAAATGTCATACTAAAATATGGCGTTTGAGCAACATTTTCAAATTGAAAAGATTAGCTTTGAAAAACAGCAAGTAGCGGACAGACGGCTATAATTTTTATGGCGCATATAATCGTCTATCCGAAAGTGAGTAAAGGGTTTTGCCATATGATTTTGAAAATAAACTAAAACAGCAAATAAAAACAATATAAAATATAATCATAAGTAAAGTAAAAATTCTACTTCAAAGCCTTTATAAATTAAATTTTCTGAGATTTTTTATTGAGTGATGGAGTTTGCTATGAAAACGTGGCTCCCAAACCGCCAATTTTCTTTTTTCTATAAATCAAAATATATATTTGAAGAACAGAAAGGCATGAAAAAACCCTCATTATGTAAATGTACCTGATATTTTGCAGAGTTCAAAACTAAATTTGTTAAAAGAGGCGTTAAAGGCAGAACTTTTAAAATTGTAAACCGCTTAGAAATAATAAATAAAACTTCTCTTTGGTGTTGCTGTTCTTCATTTACTAAGTAAAATATAAGAATACTCGAGCCATTTGAGAATATTTTCCAAGTAACACAAATACTGAATGTAAGTATGTGCTGTAATTGTATTGGCTTTTATTCAATGCAGTAACGAAAACCAAAGGTTTAGTTAAGAAATGGCCAAAAAACCGCAGAAAAAGTACTACACAATTTCTACACACTTCTCAAATGTCAAATTTGCACTTGGTCTACCCTAAAACTTTTGTATCCAGAGGCGATGATATTTACAGAATTTGTAATGACAAGAGCTTGATCCTCTTGAGCATAAATTTGCATCTTTTTTTCAAATATATTTTTCAAAAAGTTAAAATACAAGGCTGGAGCATCCTTAAATCTGTATGTGTTCATAACTTTTTTTTATTTTCAAATGCTGCATGAATGTGTTCATATTCTCAATTGATTTGTTTACACTCTAATAATTTTGTTAATTAAAAGTAAAACAAAAACTACATCCATGAATTATTATTTTTCACAAGGTTTTTTTCATTGAGCTAATTGATTTAGCTGAGGGAGGAGGTGCTTGTTATCAAAGCCACGTTATATAAAAGAATTATGAAGTTTGTGCCAAGTAGTAGAAAAATTTGCATTTAAATTAAAACCATTTAAATTTTAGAAACGCATCACAGAAAAGTTAATTTTTCTTTGTTTTACAAAGTTGTTGCTCTAAGTTGGACTGTTCTTCTTATTCCACGAAATTTGATTAGATTTGAAGAGGAAAGATAACTGACTGAGTGCAAATAGTTCATATGAAATTAAACAATAGGAGCATTTCTATTCCCATGATCATATTTCAATGCTGTTGAAAATATAGTTCAAAGCCGACAGTTGATTTTAATAAAGTAATTTAAACTAATTCTCAGCAATATTATATTAAATTTTTAAATTTCAATATGCGAGTACTGAAGTTTCCGATATTTTGGAATAGACAAGTTCTTCAATACACTTCTAGACTTTTTAGCATCGTAATTTTTAGGCTTATTACTTTTACTAATTTTATCCTTAACATTTTCTTAAAGAACATCTTGAGGAAAATCAAATTTTCTTTCCTTCTATACCTCTGGAGAGTATACTTCTATGCATTTAGTAAAATATTTTGAACATTATCTTCGCGAAATATTAATTTTTAGTACACGTATCGTCTTTTAAACGATAACAAAATAAGAGCATTTGATTCTTAGATACTCGTACTTTGCAACTTCAAGTAGACCTCGTACATATAGAGGCATAAGAAAAAATATGGGTACACATACTCAGAAAAAATTCTACAATGTTCATCAAATACAAAACTTTAATATCAGTGCGGTCCTCCCAACCTTAGGCCCAAATCACGGCATTCGATACGGAACAGGGGCAGCCGTAATTTCATTTATTTTCTGTGAATTGGATTTATGTATTTTAACATTTTGTTTCTATTTTATTCCACTCGGTATGGAAGAGCATTTTGAATTTCGGTAACACTGAAAAAACCAGATTTGATTTTTGTTTGTATACAACGATATCCTGAGGCATCGAGGCACACAAATTGTTGATTTAATATTTTTATATTCTGTTAATGTTTTTTTAGTGTTTAGAATGTCCTATTTTTAGTATTCAAGTATATCCTATTTTAAACCTATTAAACATACTTAATTTTTTTAATATGTTTCATTTGCATTTCCTAGTTTCATTTTTTTCTAGAAAATTAAACAGATCAATTCCGCTTATGGGAATTGTAGCAATAGAGGTTAATAAAATGAAATTGATGAAAACTTCTTACAGCCTTTAATTGATTTATTTCTTCAATGTCACCAGCAAAAGCTCTTATGTAATCCAACGAGTTAAGAGACGAGGAAGACAACCGTCGCAATTTGTCTAAAAATAATAAAAAAGAAAACAAAACGAAAAACAAAAGCAAACACAAAATATATGTATATAAAAACACACAAGGAAATGAAAAAGAAAATAAAAAATAAATACCAAGTGAGGAAGTTGCACCAATGGGTGTGTGACATAAAGAGTCGGTGATTTTAGCCAAATGAATTTCACTTGTTCCTGCTGTTACTGGCGTTGCTCTTGTCATTTCGTCAATTGTTGTTGTTAAATTGTGGCTATTGTTATTTGCTAAACTATTTTGAGATAAAGTTGCATTTGCCGTAGCCGAGGGAGAGTGAAAATCAGTGGAATTTGATATTGTTGCTCCACTCGTCAAGGACTGCAAGACAGCATTTGCGCTGGCACTTCGTGCTGCCAAAACAGCACGTACTTTTGCAAATTCTGCTTGCAAGTCCAATTTCTCATCTGCCCAATCGATAGACTGGACATCGGCCTCGGCAAGTAATAATGCAGCTGTATGTTGGGTTGGTTGTTGTTGCTGTGGTTGTTGTTGCAGCAGCAACTTATGTTGACTCACCCTTTTATGATTGTCCGGCAGGTTCAAATAGCACTCATTGTCGAAGCGAAATTGTGACTGTTAAATGTTGCAAATTTGGAATTTGTGCATTTTTCGTTTGAAAAAAGAAAATAAAAGAAAAAAAAAACAAAATAAACGGAAACCAAAAACGGACAAATATACAGATTTTTAAGTCAACATTGGCGGTGAATGATTTATATCAGCATTTGAAGTGGCGTACAATACAGAATAGTGCGATAAGGTTTACAAATTTATTTGTTTATTTATTGGGTTTGTTGTAGAGAAAGAAGAAAAAAAAAGAAATGTGTAAATTTTACATTAAATACATTATCTTATAATTATATGAAGGTGTATTTTGTTACACAAACAAACTTTCAATGTCGAATAAGTATGTTGTATATTACAAATGATTGATAGATGGAGATATGAGAATGGTGTTAATACATTGTTTTATTTGTCTTTACCTTGTAGCCCGGACCAAGTCGATGCATTGCACAAATTTGTTGAGTGGTTAAAGCTTCGCTGAATAAATAAATGGCAGACATTTGGCCGCAAAAGACTCTTTCTTCATCCAACTCGGGTGTTGCCCCGATATAACATTTGTCAAATGGCTTAAAAGATTTATCGAAAAGTAAATAATGCATATTTCAATTTAATTAATTGATGCGATTTCTCTTACATCGTTTGTCGAGACAAACCACGCCATTTCGGTACTGGATGCTAACTGTCCGTTAACTAGGCACTTTATTTCACTTTTTGTCCAGCGATTGTAAATGTAGACAATTGCTATCATGTACCACTGATTGTAAAAATAGAAATTAAGTATTTTCCAACATGAACGTATATACATTTACTTTTTTTTATTTATGAAATTATTTTATGATCATGTTGTATTCAGAATTATTACAATACTGAATAGTTTACTTGTGCCTGAATTGTTTAAAACTGTACCCAAATATGCCGAACTTGAATAAAAGCTTTTTTAATCGTCAATGCTATTCAATCAATCACACAATTTGATAAACAAATCATGTCCTAATGTTTTGAAAATATAGCGGCCTTTTTAAAGTTTTACATTAAACTTTAAAATGTATATTACAATTTAGTCAAATAATATATGAGTGCTTAAGGTTTTATAAAAAATGCGTATATATAAATAGTTTTTTAATTAAACAATTAATCTTTTCTTCCTTTTTTTATTTTGGAAACTCTTTTTCATAAATATTCGACACAGAGCCTTTCCAAGTTTATTACAAGGCGAAAAGTAAAATGAACAATAAATAAATAAAAGAGATAGGTCTGACGTGATACACATGTGGCAGTAGGCGTGTAGCTCTGATACTGCTGCCGAACTCAATGAAAACGGGACTGCGCTAACAGACAAATTTCCGAACTTAATAGAAAATGTTATATTTTTAAAAGACAACCAAAGTCATAAGCATTTACAAGCTGTTTAAAAATGCACTTTCATGGCAGGGATGGTGTAAAAAGGGCATATGCTCTTGAATTTTTGGTGCAGTATCGACGAAAAAGTATGATTTATAGTACATGATGGTGATGTGACGTTCAGCGATCAGTGTTATTCCTTGATCGTTGAGAAAAGCCTACAACAATTAACACAATGCAGATCAAAAACTCGACACCATATTCAGGACAAAGTGCGGAGTCGATCTCGGCTTTTGTTAACTACCTTCACTAGGATGAACCGTAACAAAGGAACTCAATAAATAACATTCCTTTAAGTTCTGCAATAAAATAACTCAATACGAAATTTCGTTATTTTGAACTCATATTATTTAAATTAAGATATTTTGAAATATATTCTTGACAAACCAATCCATACTACGACAGTTGGCTGGAACGTCAAAGATGTTTTATATATTACGATTGAAAAATAAGTGGGAAGGACATGAGCTCTTCTGTGGATGTTAACTATCTTCCCACAGGTTTCCAGAAGAAAAACATTTCTTAAAAATAAAGAGACCTTAAGCTTAAAAATATTGTTAATTAAAAAGAGGTAAAAAAACCAAAAGATTTTTTTTAAATTAAAATAGTAGTTCATTTCATAAGACATAGTTTCTATTTGAGAAAATCCCATTTCTTAATCTAAACTAAAGAATATTAAAAATTACTTATATGACTGACTACATTAAATAAGACCTGCAAAACAAATTAATTAGCAAAAGCTGATTTCCTTTTTGACTACAAATGTAATCAAACTACATAATAAAATACGTCTTATTGATGTCTATTGCGAAATTGCAATCCACGGGCATCAGTTTGTTCATGGATTGCAGATAATCATAATAGTCAAATTGGAGTCTTACAAGTCTCCATAATGAGTTGGCAACTTCGTTGCATTATCTAGAGATTCAATTTACTCAACGAAACTGCAGCTCAAAGCAAAAATATATCCAAAGGAGAGTTATTTTAAAGTTTAATATGCGTGTTCCCCTAGCACTACCACATCATATTGTTGCAGCCACACATCATATTTATCTTGTTCTTTGCTTTTAACAAATGTTACGAGTACTTTTTCAAACTTCAAATAATACCTTTCTTGGCTGGAATTCGTATTTGACGCAATGTTGAAATCCTTTGCCTTTGATTTTCATTGAGGTGAGTACTAAGCAATTACCAACAAAATGGGCGGTATATCCAACTCCTTTCGACGTTTTAAAACTGTTAGAAAGACAGATTTGTATGTATTTATTAGCATCATAAGTAACATATTTATGTACATATGTATATCCACTCATATGAATATATGTATGTATGTAGGTAAATGTCCAGTATATGTCATTAATAGGAAAAGAATAGAGAATTTTGGACAATTATAAAATTCTGATTCCAGATACATAAAAAAGAGATATTAAGATAAAACAACATTCAAAAACACACTGCCCTTGCATAGATTTCCAACTGTTCAATTACACATTCTTGCAAAAACACAATAACTAAATAGTCGATAAAACAACAGTCACACTGAAAGCATTGGCGAAGAAGTTGCATGGAAGTGTTAATGATGTACGACGCTGGTTTGAAATATTATTCAAGACCAGGGACAAATTTGCTTCATAAAAGTCCCAAGTAAAATTTGCTGAAGAACGGGAGCATGTCAATTTGAACGTTTTTGTGTCAAAACAGGGTGCTTATAAGAAAAAATATTTTCAATACTTGCCAGTAGAGGTAGGGTTTTTCACGTTCGATGTTCACAGAATTAATTGGATCCAGTCGAAACCATGTGGTAAAAGTAAATCCATTTTCATATGGCCACTTCGCCAACGGCGGCAGAACCATCGCCTGAAATATTCAAATACAATTTTTTAAAAACAACTCATTTTTATGTTTCAAACCAAACATTTTGCTTTCGGTTTTTTGATTTTCTTCTTTCGTCAGTATCCTATTTGCTGATCATCCTGATGTATTCCAATATAATTAAGTACATAAAAAAGCAAACATATAACCGGATGGCTTGGAAATTTATGTTAACTCTCAAATTTTATAATAATGACATTTTGCATATATTTTTGGGGGCGCCAAGATATATTTATGTCCAAGGTTTGGAACGAAGTTATCCAAAATTTTTAATTTGAAATAACTGTTTTTATGTTTGGGTGAATTTTTAATTAATAATATAAATTGATATATGGAATCTAAAAAAAATACCTAAAAATTATCATAAATAGATGTGGTATGAGCTTAGTAAACTTAAATTTAATTTAAACATTATTACTGGGGCTTCGCTATGCTCATACAGCTGTGAAACATTCTAAAGTTGCAAGTTTCGACAAGTAGAACAATCATCGAGAATTATCGGACGAAATGCATGCAAAATAACAAGTGCCGTCAGCCGTGTACCAAAAACAGTTGTCTGATTTGAATTGCTCAATAACAATAGAAATTAGAATCAATAACTTTATTAACTTACGGATCCCTTGCGACCTGGAAAACTAAAAAATACATCTGGACCATTACGATGTGGCATCTGTCTTAAAACATTTAACAGTTTCGCTGAATGCCGAGGCCATTTTCCATTGACAGCCTTCATGGTACCAAATAGCAATTTAAGTTCTTTTACTGTAATACTGTAGCTGGCCAAAACTCCCAGCATCTCAATAAGAAGATCTAAAAACAAAGAGAGATATAAGTAAAAACAGCATAATTATAAAACAATACACTTTCAATTTAATTCTACTGCCTTAACAATTTACTTAACAATAAAGTGTTCTCCCTTCAATAAATGAGTGAGCGAGCATACGTTAAGACATCTGTAATATTCATATAACAACAGTTGTATATGAAGAGCGATATTGCTGACGATTAACTTGACATAATTAACTCAAAAAAGACACATTTGCTGTGATTATACACCAAAAATACACACACGTACAATTGTACGGCTGGGTGGTTACCCATCTCTGATCATTTTCACTACAACCAGTAACCGTCTTCGTTACGATTCTCTTATAAACTAAAAGTTATAATTTAATTTGTAATTCTATTTGCAACATGTAGTATACAGACGGACATACGAGTATATAAAGAAATATGTATGTATATGTTTGGACGTGCACTGTGGCACATTAATCACGTTATTTCATATGTATTCTTTTATTTTGTTTTAAGTATTGAATTCACTTTGAGAGTTTCTTGTGGAGATACATAGCAAAAATAGGTAAAAAAGTTGAATTCTATTATTAAAACAAACATTCAAGCATCCTTGCTTAGCGACAGATCTTCGGCAGACATATTGTGTAGCGCAAGAGTCATTTACGTTGGTCATCCCTTCGTCAAATTTGACCGCCACCTGCTCTTTCTTGTAAAATACCTTAAAAGGATGAAGGTTAAATCAATTAAGTCCACAATAAGAAACAAAAAAGATATCAAATTAGTTTCTTTGCGTTTGAGTTAGAAATATTCTCCGACTACATACGATATTCTGGCGTAACAATATTAAGCAGCTACTGATAGGAATTCCCGTCTTGTTTTTGGTTTCAATATCTATGAAATCGCAAGCGATGTTTTTATTTCACTCACAAAAACAACAGGAAGTGCTTATTATTTAAATTGGTAAATACATAAATACCTAATATCGTCACCTGAAATTCAAAAGGCCATAGCTTTCGCAAGTTCCAAAATAGGATTAATGATGATGAACTTTTGTTAATTACACTATAATAAACCAAAAAAACTATTGTCAGCTACGACCGTTTGGATATTATCTTTCTCCCTTACAACTCAATATCTTAAGAACTTTTGCCTGTAATACGAATTTGTTACTCATATCTTCAAATCGTACAGTTTTTGCTCTGCTCTTACGACTGAAGAAATTCAGTGAAAGACTGCTTTAAAATTTCTTCGGTTTCTTTTCATTATTTGTATCATGCATCCATCCATCCATCCATCCTCCAAAGTTGATTGTGTGCTCATTAGGCTTTATTAATTGAGCACGTGTTGACTGCATAATGAATTTATGAACATGTGTTAAAAAAAGGAAACGAATTATACACTTGAGTAAATAATTTTTACGAAATGTCTTGTATTAGAGATGACACTGGAACAATTTACGGCAGCCAAGATATTTTCAAAATAAATGAACTGTTAAAAGGAAGAAAGATGTCTGTTTGGTAACTAAATTCGCATATTACTTTCCATTTTGAAACTCACGAAGAGTTGATTGTAGAAGATGGAAAAACGGGATTTAAAAGATTTTCGTCACTATTCTGTCTAAATATTACCAAGAGAAAATTTGATAATATAGGTAAATTTAATTTTAAGTGGTTCACAAAAGTAGAGGTTTGGTACGTTTTTCCATTTCCATTTCAAATTAGAGATGCGCAAATGCAGTGATTCCTTCGTCTCACGAGTAATTTGCTCGTGAACCTTACAATTCGTGATTGCAAACTGTTTATATCATACATGCGTGCATGAGCATGACTCAAATATATATTAGCTTCAGTGAGTTTTTCCTTTTTGTATTCTTATATATGTACGTACGTGTGTAAGTAGATTTTTTAAAGTTATTTATGGTGTCCTGTTCGATACATAAATTTACAAAATAATATTCAAAGTAATTTTTGAGTTCTCACAGATAACAGACTCTAGTATATTTCGATAAATACATATTTTTGTTAACTTGATAAAGCTCAGTTTCATAATGCTTCAGAAATCTATCGCCGGGAGTTTTTATCTAGATCCGTTTTTTATATAAAACATCAATAATGGTGGTTACATAACGTCAATTTAGTCCTATGACGTCTGCCAAAAACGCCTAAGCCTTTCTTTCGCAAGCTTGCGGAAATATCGTCGTTGTTATTTTTCTTTACACATATAGTATCCTTTTTCAATATATACAAAAGCAAAAAAGAAATACTGTGTGAAGAAAATAAAACAACGGTAGCCACGTTTGTTTAAGGGTATTATGCAATTGATGATGCATTATTTTGAATTTTGGCTAAAAATATTTTTTAATGCGTGAGCATACGTGAAAAAGGTTTTAGCTTCGTGATCGTGAGCTTAATTTTACTCACGCGCACATCCCTATTGCATATGAGTATGTAAGTTTTCATTCTGCCCTTTTTTCTTTCATAATGTGATTTCCGAAAAGAAGTCTTTGGGCAAATCGGTTGCTGTAAAGATTTCTAAGGAATTTGATGAAGAGAAGCATCCCATGAGAACACACACACACACGGATTCCATTTATTCTGAACGAATTCAGCACAAAAATGTTAACTTGGTATTTGTAGAAGGCTAATTGTAAACGGCGGCGTCAACATTTTAACACCACCTGCTTAATTGTCTTTTGTTGGTTAGATTCACAAGTTGACATATTTTTGTTATAGTTTGTTTGGTTTTGTGCATGGATGCTTGGTTTGATACGCACAAGAATGTGAGACCAATAAAACTATAAAATTATTACGGAAGTTAACTTCTACTCAAATGTTTGCAAGCGTTCATAAGTATATAAATATGAATGCGTATTCGAACCAATTTCCTATTATGGTTGTTACCAGGGCATGCATAGGTAAGTATTACTCATATATGTATGTTTGTAGAGTTGTGCTACTCTATTGTCATGTACAAGTTCATGCACATACACGCCCGAATATGCTTCTGTTCAAAGTTGATTTAGATAATTAAGCTTTTGTTTTATTATTTTATGTTTTTGTCATCAAAATATGGTCATGTAATTCTCTGAGTCTTAAGTTCACGACCCTTTTGTACAACACTCACTCATTTGAAATACACACTTACTTTGTTCGAAGTACATGTACGAGTATTAAAGATGAATAAGATTTCAAGTTTTTGCATGGATTTGTAAATTGAGAATTTATTGTAAAGAAATTGAGTTTGAGTGTCATGGTCCTTTTGCTGCTTATTTTATTTTCTACTTGTGTTCTTGTGTCACGTTTAGATGACGTGCTTGTAAGAAAGGTTTATTAACTCCACAAGAACTTCTACACACTCATCTTTTATTTAACAACTATAACATAAAGCCACACTTGAATATGGGATAAACGAATAAGTGATAAGTAAAAGTTGGTACTTTTTCTAGGACTAATTGATAGCCAAAAATACAACCGCACTCCAACTACAAATTTATGCTGATTTCTTTTCTAGAAAAAAATGCTACATTTTTTACACTTTTTAATAGAAAAAGCGCAACATTCTGATCTTTGAAAGTTAAGAATTTAGAAAAATTAATTCAACATGATTTACGAAAAATAATTTCTGTTTTTAAACTACTTCAAACCGACACTTTTTCGAAAATAAGTGAAAAAATGTTACATGTTTTACAGAAAAGAGAACGCCATTAGTAACATTTCAAAATTTTCTTTATTTTATTGTATTGCGCGAATACATTTATAAGAATAGCAACTCATCCTTCACGACTTGCTTTGAATGGCTTTGCATATTTTTGATAGAATTTTGGAACTGTAGGAGCCACTTGGGTATTACTTTACATTGAACAAGTTTGTATCCGATTTCCAAAATGTAAGGATCAATAAAATTTCATCGCGGTTTTCAAGGCCGCTTTATAAAATCCAGTTCTTTTTTAATTACAATATGCCCTTAAAATTATAAACATAATTCATAATTTTTCGGATACACATATAACGGAACTCTTACGTATGAAAATTTACGACGGAGAGATAAACATTCGAAACGGACGTAACTTTTTAATGTGAATATTATCCACTGAATAATATATTAACAATTCAATTAAAATTAAATGGGTGTCTGCAGTCTATTCCAAAAAGAAGTGTAATTAATCATTTTGTATTTTTATCCCAACAATCGATAGTCTTGGCATTACAAGTTAATCAGCATACAATAAATGCACATATAAAATATAAGACTTAATAAAAATATTTAAAATAACAGAAAAAGTCCAACAGGTCAGAAAAAAGTACATTTTTCTTTGAAAATTGGTACAATTTATTGAACGTCTACTTGCATCCCTGATACGAGAATACCCTTTGCAAAGTGTTCAATTATAACTTTGACTTGAAATCGTTTAACACTAACACATAACAAATTAGCAGCAATTGTTCTTAACTTGTCACATACACACACAAATTAGGACACACATTGTCGCACATATCCACTTATACACAAACGAATATATATATATATATATATATATATATATATATATTAATATTAAGGTTCTTACCTGCCACGACAGTTTCCGAACGTTGTAATCGTACTAGAACATGTTCGATAAGGCCAACATCTGTACAGGCTTGTAAATTTCGTACACTCTTCCGCAAAATCGCAATAAAAACACTCCATATTTCCGCCTGGAAAAAAATTATTCACAATAAAAAATAATTATTAATGCATAAAATATTTAAAAATTGCTCATAAAAAATTATCAAAATAAAAATTAAATTGGCCAACCTGAAGCGGATAAAATTTAATATACATGAATTTAAATGAGGGGATGTACCCCTATATGATACAAGCACGCATACATACATACATAACTTAATAAAACATAATGCACATGTGCTCATCTGTATACATGCATACACATTTACGTTCGTGATTGGTGGGAAATACGACACTTTATCCAGCTAACGAAAAGTAATAATTACGAGCGGCAAATGTTTTAAATACACAAATTTTTAAGCATTTCAAATAAAGTTTTGGCAATGTGGGACATTAATTTTCGATTGCATTAATTTGCTTACATTTCAAGGAACAAAAAGTTCCTTCCGAGATTCATTACCTTCACCTGAGATTATAAGAAATATAAAAACAAAAAACCCAAGTAAAGCAAAGGAGTTAATAAATACTATTACTTTAAGAACTTCTTACTGGAACTAGAGATTCATGGAAACGTACCAGCGCTGTGAAAATATGTATTTAAGGAAACAGTACTTACACTCGTATGTAAATTAAGTAATTAAATATTTTTAAACGTTGAATCGATTCTTCGATTCAACAAATTTTATATTATGGGCATTTATAACGTGAAGATGGATTCTTATTTTGACAGTTAACGTAACTTTTAGGTCAAAATCTTATGGGTCTTCTTGGTGCAAAATTTTATTTGAAGCAATTTTTTTTAAACAATTTTTAGGTTAAATGCCTAAAACCATACATACTTATATATATATATATATATATATATATATATATATATATATATATATTTATATTTATATTTATATAAGAGGTGCATTGTGTGCTAACCGTGCTGCGACTCACTGTCAACTCAAATATAAAAGGATGTGCCCTCTGTAAAGATGGTGTTGGTCGCAAAAACAAACGATTTAAGGTTTTGGAATACCCGTACTCCTTTAAGGAGTACTCTTACCCACACATAGGTGGTCCACTATTGTCATCCGCAGGAATATATTTTGAAACTTGATTTTAATCCATATAAATTTACAATCAAAATGGAGCGTTGATGAAAATGTTGATAAAATTGTACTTTTCTTGGTACTCTTTCGACGTTTTTGAAACCCTGGTACTAACCTGACTGACTTGACACAATTTGAAAATATTAAGGATTCCCAGCATATACATATATATAGATGACTGAATACTACAATGTTCTATGTGCAATATTACAGAGAATAACTTGCAACTTTGTGGTATTAAGCCAGCGATGTGCATCATTGACTCTTCCAGGTTCTGCCAAGATCAATAATGAGTCTGCTATTCTACTACAAAAAATGTTATATAACATTTATGTGCGGCGTAAATATGTTTCATAACCGATCTCTAATACCTACATATTTTTATGAATTAATATTTATTTAATTGTTTTGTTGTCGTTTACCGTGTAATTAATTTTTTATTTTGTTAAGTTTCTGTTTTTAATATACATTGAAAAATAGTACATTTTTGCGAAATTGGTACAATTTAATCAAAGCTATTTTCCATCCCTGGCTAATAATTTAGTTCGGAGTATGAAATCCACAATATTTTTTTTGTAGAGTTGCGTACTAAATTTGTGTACCTTCTGGAAAGAAGTGGAAACTGATGAAGCGTGATCACGATCAAAGTTTTGAGGAACAGTGACTTCTTCTTCACCTTCCCTAGTCCTATTTTAAATTTTTATTCACCCTTATTTTGTAACAATAACGTAAATAGTACACTCTCCTTCTTCAGCAATTGGTTATTTCTTACTTGAAGAGAAAACTATAACTGAATAAATTCTTAAGAAAGTGAAAATTTGGTTTGAATAAAAAATTTCAAATCTTAGCGCACACTTCATTTCGCAACTCACAACTTCCGTGTTTGTAATTCAACGAATGTACAAGAAATAGATTGAAAACTCTGAGAATAAGAGAATATAATACGAATTCGAATGGATTCACAATAAGGCGCTTGTTTAAACACGTTTTATGACTAAGTTTTGCTTTTATGCGTAACTAAAAGCCTGCAGTAAACAATAAATGTAATTGAAAGAACTAAATTTGCTTCTTAGAGGTCGAAGATAAAATAATTCTGTTGGTAACTAAAACTAAGAAGATCTGGCTTTCCAAAACATTCAAAATTTAGACGATTCTTAGAACCTGGAGTATGAGCTTTATAGAGGGGCTTGAACAATTTTTTTAAGTGCTCGTAAGTATGGAAATGAATAAAGTTTTTTCTCGTTTTTTTTCATCTTTTGACCCAAATTAGATGAACACGACTTCTCTGCTTTTCTGCATGGAAATGCAAAATTATAATTTTTGCGTTGAAATTGTATTTTTAGCTGCAATATGTGGCTCTTTACATCTAGAACTTTCTGTTCTTTAAAATGCGACATACAGTGCATTTCGCTATAAGGACATTCAAACATATCGTATGTAAAACGCAATATGCCTAGCGAATTACTAAACATTAAAAATACACAATAAGATATTTAACATCGCACAAATAATAGAATAAATATTCCTACGCAAGGATTATTTATCCTATTGCAAAACTCGCATTGAGGGTATTTCTAATTTTTGATTTCAGCTTTTTTGTGTCCCAGTGTAATCTTATTAAATTAGTGACAAGAGGGCGTTTTACATGACAACAGGTATGTCGCCACCTACTACGTATGTACATACATACCTAAATATGTTCACATATACGTACATACATACATTGCGTCTCCTTAAATGCTAAACGCCGTATCATTACTTTTCCATACATCACATGTCACGTCTATAATACATTTTAAGCTTCCATCATTAAAAAAAATTTAAATAATTAATATGATAAAATAAACAAGTTATACCCGAAATTCGAAATAACGCACCATCATATGCATAATTTCCTTAACCCTAGTCTTTATACCCGGGTACAGGTGTGGCCCGTGTGTATCTCCTAGTAATGTACCTCCTAAACCACTGGACATTTTTTCTAAAACTTCGGATCTAAGAAGATGGTACAAAACTGCGTCGATTGACACTTGGTATCAATCGACCAAGTACTCAAAAGACGTTTTTGTGTTAATAATATAAATTTATGTTAAAAAAAAAAATATCTATAATAATAACATTAATAATATTTATTGTGCATTAATAATATTATTTTTTTTTATTTTGTATTATTTATTGTAATTTTTATTATTATTTAAATCGCCTTCCTCTCTATTGCAAATTTCGCACACAATTGAACTGCTTGAATGCTGCAAATATATTTGCCGTTTACATAAATAAGTGTTGACTTTTTAGGATGTTGACAAAGTAGGGTTTTGACACTATCCCGATCTTATTGAATGTTTATGAACACTTGAAATGAATACAGAATCGCATTAAAAATATAATTTTTTTCACAATACAAAGAAAAACGGAAACTATTTATACTGGCCGCACCTGTACTTGGGTTTACATTTTCGTAGTGAAAGTTGGGTATAAGGACTAGGGTTAAACAAACTATCGTATGCCAAGATATTAAGTGAGCTTTAGTGCGATACATAGCACTCAATTACGAACAGATCTTCACTGCGGATAAAAAAATAGATAAGGAATAGAGATATATTACCAAACTAGATTTGATTATTCATTTTATTATAGACTTCCTGTGAATTTCAACCATTACAAACCTGTAAATTTCAATAGGGAAAAAAGAGTTTCTTTTTATAAGTTTTCTACTGGTTTGCCGTCAAAAAGTGATTTGTTTTGAAAAATTGCGAAATTATATATCTGATCAGTTTGAGTTCTCAATTCTTTTATAGTAACCGAAAACTGCATCAAGTGGCATAGAGTATCACAAAATCCAGGTTACGATAAGTGTGCGGCTAAAATTAGCGGGAAATAAAGTTAGAGTTAACCTTTTTCGTAGTGTTTCATTTGAAATATATTTCTCGTTTGCATTAAAAAGTTCCTCTCTTGTCCGTTGTTTTACATTTTAGATGACTATATGTGTAGACGACAAAGTTGTTTCTTTTTTTAAGAATTTTATGACAATTCCTTTAACTTTTCAACAATTTTAAGTATGTCGTTGGCGTTTTTCGTGATGTAGTGTGTGTATATATGTGAGTGAATAAGTTTTGGGTTTACCCTTTGCGTATGTTTGTAAATGTATTTTAAGCTGACTGGCATACGTTTGAGGTATTTACGAGTAGTACTTATTTGGACGACTACGAAGGCTGTTGTAGTTTTCAAATTATACTTTCAGTACTTATTGTTGAAAAAATTTTTTACATGAATTTAGGTCACTTTTTATTCATTACACATTCTTGTGTTACACATTATAAAAGTAGTGAATTCGGGACGAGTCGCCAAGTATTAAAGTTCTCATTATTTATAACTTTTATTTAAAGTTGTAACAAGAGAATCAATCACTCTTGGTAGCATAACTTCTGCACCTTTAGCACCCCTGCAGATAAAATAACTAGTATGTGGTTAGAAATACACAAGTTGCTTTTTAGTTGAGACCTATTAAATCTGACAGTTTGCTTAATATCCAGTTGTGTTTTTATCAATCCCAAAGCGTTACTAATTATAAACTTAAATGCGGAGATTCAACTATTCATTTCAACTACAATATTGCTGATGCTGAGAGGACAAACTATGCTGATGCTACAAAAAAATTTTTGATGATGTTGCCTTTGTCATGACTCATGATCAACAATAGCGACGTTTTTGAAACCACAAAATCTACACGAATGCAAATCGGAAGTGTTCATAAAGCGACAAACAAGTAACAAAGATTATAGGTTCGGTTCGAGTTCAGGCGAACCTTGCACAATTTTTCTGCTTTATCCACTGCTAGCTATCTATATGTATGAAAAGAAACTAGTACCCACTCGCTTTGATATGTCACGTTTTCTTAAGAATATATCAAATTGCGTTAATAATTAAGAGGCCAAAACGAAATCAGCCAGCATTTTTTAATTAGCCAAGTTTAATTTTATTATTTTAGTAGAAAACCAAAAAGCATTTTATTAATTTGCTTTCAATATGTGGTTGAAAAGATGTTCTGAATTTTTAGATCTTTGCCTCCCTGAAAACCTGAACTGCTTTCAGTGATAAAGAGGCGTCAAGTTCAATATTAGTAAAATTTTATCGAAATCGGGGTTTTAAATCCATGTGTGTTGTTGTCAAACATATATTCGTTCTTTGAGATTGTCACTAGTTAGCTTTGACTACAGTGTCCTCAAATACATCTCCTTTATTCAAACGACATTTCAGGATGTATCAATAACTTTTCTGACCATACTTTTTTAGTACCATGCTTTTCTGTGACACTGTTGTCCTATATACAAATAAAACAACAGTATTTAGTAAATCTACGCTGTAACTAACAAAACAAAATAATGAAAAAGCACACTACATCGAAAACAGTACCTGTTTTTTTTTAAGGCCTAAAATGTGTGAAGTAAAACAGCAAATTGTACCTAAGTTTATAACATTTAATCTATGACTCATTACCAAAACCGTGTATCGCAATGTTTTAAGGAAATAGCAAATAAAACATGTTTGAAAAATACAAGACTACATTTTATAACAGTCCATATGCTGCTATTTGCATAATAACAAAAAGTGAAAGAGAGAGAGAGACAGAGCTTCTCTTGGATAACGGGAACAGAAGCTGAAAAATTAATTATGGCTGTTTGTTTTATCTTCCTTTAATTCCATGGGTTCTAAGATGGCTTTATATATTTAAGTGAGGCATTACATTTAATTGCAACAACAGTTACAGGAGCAGACGGACGGTATGAAATATATTTTCTTTTAAAATACCAGACTTCAGCATCCTTGCTGCTTCAGTCAGTCGCTGTGGTTGAGCGGAAGACATGTAACAGTTCTTGTAAAAATGTATTTAACCAGTATTAGGTTCATAAGAATCAAATAAAGAAACATCATTTTAGAGTTTCCTATACAGAAAAAGGGCATGACGAGATGTATAAACAATTGGCACGCATTGATTTTTCTACGACTCGAAAAATGTTGTTTCACCTACTTTTATACCCTGTTTATTAGCTTCACTTGTGTTTGGGTTTATATATGTATATCTAACTCTCCTCGTGCATTGTGCTTCCACGCCTATACTTGATATTGTGAACAACGTTACTCATACGTCACACCGTACTCGTACGAGGATGTTGTTGGTCTTCTCATAACTTATACACCGTTTCGAAGCACAATAAACTAAAATATATAAAATACTGAACTTAAAAACTTGAAATAAATTTTAGAAAGGCTTACAACAATAATGAAGCAAAATACATGTATTGTGAACACAAAGCGTGGGCGCTTTGTGCTCTATTTATCGTATATTGAGCGCCCGACGCTTTATTTCACAATAATAGTTTTATTTTGGTTCCTTATTGTTTTAAGAATATTTTTAACCTTTTTGCTCGATTTCCTTAAAAAGTTTTATTTATTTAAAACTTTACTTATTATTCAAATACGGGTCCTCATTTTGAGTTTTTCAAAATCTCGCTGGTTGGCGTGTAGTCATATACATACATACATATGTATATTAATTGTGAATCACTTCATAAGAAGGTGAAACTGTTGTGCATGAAATAGTAAAAAATATGCATGTATGCGTGTATATCAATCGATACTTTGGCGAATGATATTCCAGCATTAAATTTATTTACAATGCCACCACGTCTCCATAATTTTTCAGCTTGGCAAAAGCTACATTCATAAAACAACAAAGTGCGTGATTAAAATAAACAAGGAAGTGAGGTTATAATTTGCAGCCGAGGGATGGCTTCCACTCCAAATATTTACATATTCATTTATTTATTTATTTATGTGTGCATGATGTGCCAAAGTCAGTGAGTGAAAGAAAGGCAAACATAAAATATGTAAAATAATTTAAAATGACATGTTGTTGACACCATACTGTGTGAAAACAAAGAACGGTGCCACGGGAAGCACTTCAATAACCGCAACTAATAAAGAAAATGTCACGTAGAGCAAGTCTACTATAAAAATACATACATAGACTTACAAGCATAAGCACATACATACATACGTAGGAGTATAAGACATGACAATACTACAGAAAATCTCTATGAAAAATTGTGTGTTCGCAAAATGTGGAAATAAATGGTGGAATTTGGTAAATTACATACAAGTAACATTTTTATATATTTTTGCTCACCTGCAAATTCGGCGGACAATGGTCCAGCAACTCTAACATGTGTTTAATGTTTTGAGCATCTTGTATGACAAAATTTAACTCCATATCGAATTCACCACCAACGAGCTGCAATTAAATAAATAAAAACAAAATATTAACAAACAAATTTATTAGAAAATGTAAAAAGATTTATAAAAGGGTTTTGCAACAGCCCTTCAAAAGTCAAATACATATTTGAAGTAGATGTGGATAACTATTATTGTGATATCTTTACGTTATACACACTACCCCAAGAACAAGTCCAAAACACACTCGAACAAATGCCTGGGTTACTATGATGTTGACAATTGGCACGGAAGTTGAAATTTCCCCGAAATAGATGTAACAACCCTGTTAACTAGTAATAAGTTGAATCAGCTGATTCCAAACCAATAAAATATTTCAAATGCTCAGACATTGTCTTAATCGTAAATTATGTAAGTACATTATCAAAGATATGCAAATCATGTGAATGTAGCGCAACTTATTTATTCGAGTGGTGGCAAAAACGCGTCGCATAAGTGGCAGCATCAGACTTGCCTCGCATAAACAACACGAATCAGATTTTTCACCTACATTTGCCGTTATACAATCACATTACGAAAATATAAAAAACTAAATATTTGGCAGATGAGTTCCCCTAATAGGTTTTCTCTCAAAACTTGCAAGTACGAGTAGTTTTAATAACTGTTCAAATACTTACAATTGTCGATATATCAATGTCGGACGCATCCGTAAGTATAACTGATACGTCACAATTAGCAGTTATATTTTGCTAATTAATCTCATTAGGAGTTGACTTTTTTAATCTCCATAACATAGACTTTGCGATATTTATAAAAAGATATATCTCAACTCTAATACTTGTATAGTCACATGTTTTTATTATCTTAACTACAGGGAAAATATATTACAAAAAAAAAAAAATACATGTATGTATGTATTAACAAAAAGATAAAAAAGCAAATCTCAAGATATTAATGGAAAAACTAATTTAAACACCATGAGACATCTTTATCATTTCAATTCACCAATACATGAACATCCCAAGCGAATACAATGAAATGCGGGTGGTCGGTCGCTGTGTTTGTGTGAATTATGTCATTTATGCATACATACTTGTACATACATATGTAGACATACATACACACACACACACACACATATATATATATATATATATATATATATATATATATATATATATATACAGATAAGCAGCAGTGGTACTTATCATTAGAATGTGCTTTCTTTTTTATTTCTCTTTTTCTATTCTGTCTGGTTGCCAATAATCCGGGCGCCACTTGAAGTCTTCATATCTTTTCAAAATAAGAGAGGAATGAAAACCATGGCAATTTATTTGTTTCAGAAACAATAAAGGAAATGAAAGATACAAAGATTCTTTAGCTAACGATAAGTAAAATTTTGTTTCAACTCCCTGCAGAAACAATTACATTTATCTCTGGAGATAGTTAAGAACGATGGATGTATTATGTGTTGAAACCAAACGCAAACTTTTAACCAGCAAAGTTGCGCAGTTGCCGAGTAAATTTTTTTTATTTATATCTTAGGCAGGCAACAAGCTACGGCATTATATATCGATCGAAATTTGTGTTTTACTTGTTTTGAAATCTGAATCAAACTCATATGCGCTAATATAGCTGCAGGTAACGAATGGAGTTCATTACTATATTCCTATTACAAAGACTTTCCCCCAATCCTACTTCATAATCTTCCTAGTTGCTCAATGCATCGCTTATGTATTGGACAGCCCCAAGTACTGGCCCAACATAATTAAAAAACAAGACACGTTACAAACAACAGTAAGTGATTTTCAGAACATCCGCTACAATGAAAAATATTGTCTCAGAAGAAATTTCAGCTATTTTTATTAAGAGGTCATGCGTATCGTTGTGTTGATTAAGAGAACCGCATCTTAGGCCGATGTCAGAACGACTGCTAGAAGAGAAGCGATTGCCAAATACGTTACTTCTTTGGCATAATTTGATATTTCTTTTGCTTTGATTCTTTAGAGTCTTTTCAAATAGGCTCAACTGTTCTGACAACCGACTCCATTAGAAAATCAATAATATCGAAAATTAAAAAACGTTGCCAGTAGTACACACTCTCGTGTTTGTTATTTCAAAAAACGGCATAAAGTACATGAAGCTTAAGAGAGATGGATTCTGACGAGTCAACATCTCTGCTGTTACTCTTTTATTTAATTTAACACACAAATTTTCACTAGATCATCACAAATTCACAACGATAATGTGCACAGTTTGTATTCCACCTTTTTGTTTAATACAATATGCAATCGTAACTACCCGCGTATACTACTTTGCTAAGTAATTCTCATTGTTAGTATATCAAAAACAGAAACTTTAACTGTTCAAATACACTGGAAAGTTTAACAATCATTACTGTCACATACATACTTACATAGTACATAGATGCATATATACAACATACATTCGTACATTTATAGATACCTGGCGGAACGTTGGCTAATATTATATTAACTTCAAGCTGACTACTTTGTAACCAACGAGATGTGCTCTCAACTATGAACTATTTGAACTATGGCGCGTACTGCGTATTTGTTAATCATAATCTTGCAATTCAAGATCATCCCAGTGATTACTTTCTCGCTCCTGAGTGTAATTTTTGATCTGCGGTTGTTTTGTGAAGATGCCTGAGACCGTTATTTTCTTCAATTTCGAACTTATCTGTTAAAAGTTTGCCTGTAGTAAGAATGCATGGAAAAACTAAAAATACATATATTTTTTATTAATGCAACCTTTTATGGGCACTCAATGCAAGTGAAAATAAATTTTGGTTAATTCATAATATGAATTCAGCATTTAATTTTTATTTTAGTGTTGAAAAGATATTCAATAAATACCCTTTTACGAGGATGTAAACAAGCATATGCGTACTTACATATGTATATATTTATGTATACACAAATAACACATATGGAGTTAAGATTTTTGTGGTTCAGTACATAATTAATTGAATATCTATAATAGCATAGAATACGTCTTTTCTCTTTTAATGAGGCCAAATACAGACAGCTTCAGTTAAACTTTACAAATTGCCAATTCATCTATTAACCATCAGCACAAACTTGATTCATTTATTTGAATTTTTCAAGCACATTTTCCGCCGTACACGCATCCATCCATTCCTCCCTCGACATTAGCTGCTGATTGTATTCCAATCACTCATTATTGCTACAACAAAAACGTTTACATAAACACTTTTGTACGAGTATATGAGATACGATTTGGGAGGGTGTTTCTTAAATTATTTACCGATAAAGTATTTTGCTTTTTGAAGCAAACATTTCTCCGCTCGTTCAAAAGGAAATAAAAACTTGAATTGACAAGAGACATGGAAGAGACATAAAAAACCTTATTAGTTGATTATTAAAAACTTTGGAACAGAAAATTAATCTGAAAAAAACTTTTTGTATAGTGATATCTATTCGAGAAATGTTATTGTCCTGACAAAGTAACTGACAAGGCCCGAAGAAACACAGTTGAAACATCCATCACAAGGGAGCACAGAAAAGAAATTCTATAGCAATAACGTTCCAATACTTTCAAAATGTCAATGAAGTACAATTAGTTAATTTTATTCTTTGTTATTCCCTCAAACTATTTTTTTCTATTCATTTCCAACTTTTGCTGATTGTTGATATCATTCTGTTCAATAAAAGTATGAGTTGATTGGGCAGCCTTTAATCAAAAGAGTTCATGGAGTAAAGTTGTGTGTTTTTGCGGAAAATTCATGTGTTCACACAATTGGGCATCTTTAACAGCAGTACTGCATACGGCCCTATTAAGTCGGCGAAAACTCTTTAGGGAATATTGGCTCCCACTGGGTAACAACTAGAAACCCACACTGAGAGTGTTTTATTAGTTTAAACAAAAATATTATTAATTGTACATTTTAATACGAAAACAATTTATTTATATTTTATGACAGATTAACGAAATAAACTTTCATACTCCCTTGTTCTTTGCAAACAAATAGCCTTCAAAATATAATTTGAAAACTTTTCATTTGGAAATTTATATTGAAACAATGAAATTGTTTCTTTCATTAGCGTCTAATTGCAAAAAGAAGGCATTCCCATCGAAACTTGATGTTGAAACAGAAATTCAAATACTCTGTTAAAATTTTGTGGAAACATGAATAAATTTATAGAGTTATAACAGGAAAGAGTTGATTCAGATTTGTGAGTTGTACATACTTCATAAGAAATTTTTAGTCTCTTAATTTTTCCCAGCCGACGCTTCTTCATATTTTGTTTAAACATTTAAAAGATTGTGAGTCCTTTTTCAATAGCTCAAGTGACAAATCATTTGAATCTTCGCGATTTTTAGTAAACAAAGAAAATGGTTGATTGGAATAAAAATAATTTTTCTAATCTTTGTGTCAGATCTGTCGAATTCGGATAAGCGAGAATGAAATTTTACTTGTATGTTTTCCGCTTATTAGAAATTTTCGTTAAAACGAATTTCGGACAATCAAAATCGGTACTTTTTTTTAAACAAAGATTTAGCAATTAGAAATAAAGCAGACACGAACTGATTTTGGTTCAAATACAATTAATACTTCATTGTATTTAATTGATATCAAAATATATTCAGAATGATTGATAGATTACAATGCTCAGTGTATGATATTGAGGTTCTGGCACGACAAACTGAATACCGCTGCAAGTAATTAAGAAAGAGTCTTAAATTTTTGTTGAAGATATAACTACACAATCTGATATAAAGAATGCAAATGTCAATAATTTCTTTTGAATGACTTTAAACTTTATAAAGTTTTACATGTACGGATATTCTTTTAAATAAATATTTCTTGCATTAACTGCATAATCGTTAAAAACCGCGGAGTTAACAGAGTCTGCAGTACCACATCAAGTAGAAGCCCGGTCACTGATTTTAATTTAGTTCCAGGCAATCGCTTATCTTCTTTATTTGTAAGGCGCCAATGCTTCTGACGACAACACATTTTTGATAGTTTCATTTCGCAAGTTTTGTTTCTTTTTTAATTAAGCCGTTCTAAGTTCGAGCATTAAAATGTTCGCTCACAGCTTTTGCCTTGAGATCCCAAATTTGTTTTGTGCTACCATTGCGCTTCTTCAATATCGTTAGGGCCCAACATATTTTTTACGCATCGCGAAATTTCAATAGTTTTTTATAACCGTAGCTCATATCGAGTAACAAAATATTTTTGATTTAACTCTCAATTTCTTTATGAAAGAGCTAACGCGATCAAAGAGATTCTATTATTTCATTAAACCAATAAAATTCATGCATATAGACCACACAAAAAAAAATTACTGATAATTACGTCTTCCGTGCTATTTTTCGAAGGCGATCCATAGAACAATATGTTTATTGTAACATGAAAATTCCTCATAGTAATATTATAATAATATTAATATTAATATTAAAAATTCGCACACCATCACATATTTTATTGCATGCAACGTAGTTGACCAATAATAAATTTTTTTAAATTAATTTATTTTGATGAAAATATTTCATTAGAAGGTTTGAGTACATGATTTCTAGTAAGAAATGCCCTAAATTGCAGTGCTCATTTCTTAATTATATTTTGAAACAATAAAACACAGAAATTGAATTTTTGCATTATCTTTTTTAAAGAAAAGTCGCATTATAGCATACAATCTGGGAACATATTCATTCGTTCGCTCTTTTCCCGCAAAAATTAGCGATCAAATCAATGTAACATGAACGGGTTTGATCCTAGATTTTCTAAAAAGTTTTTGATGATAATACATACAAGACATATCAGCCAAAAAGCAAATACAGATACCTAAAAATGTCCCGAGTAGTCGGCTGTTCGAGCCCAAATATTTGTACATGTCATATAAGAACATAATTTGATCAACCACAGCTGTATTCTCATTAAATTTTACATATTATCCCATTGCAATATTGTGTTGTCTTTGATATTTTAAACCGAGTTTTGCAGGAAATTAACCTTTTAATTGAAAGTAGATTTTCTTGTCAGGATATTGTGTTTACATGTTGTGGCAAAAGAAAACTCAAACTACTCAAATACCAAAATATGCAAAAAACAAACTGTAAGTACATAAAAGTATACATACAAATAATATCATTTATTGATTACTTTACAGAAAATCATAGGTAAATACAGAAAAGATAAGAAAACGAAAAACGTAATGGTCTTTAAATAAATTCAAGCCATTATTTCAAATATTTACTTAAGGGTAAAAAGACAAATCTTGGGGATTGTATAAATTTATTACAATTTTCTTTTAATGCACAGATGCGAAATAAATTTGGTGATCCTGAGAGTGTGATTGTCCTTTTATATTTAAATCGAACCCAACCTTATGCATGACTTCATTTTCAGCCACAAAAGGGTTACGTATCTCACATATTTGGCTCAAATAAATAAAGTGTTTCGTTCTAAGCACTTTGTAACGGAATATTTAAATTCATTTATAGACAATATGTTAATTTTAAATGAAAATAAACAATATTAAAAAGACCATTTTTGGATGACAAGCAAAAGAGGGGAACAGAAAACTCTTTGTTGTTTATGGGCCAAAACATCGTCACGAAAGATTAAGTTTCATAGACAAAGAGGCGAAAATTGCTGAAGAATATTAATATGATAAATATACACTCATTTAAAGTTTGCATTATGATCGAGAGTTAGTTTTAATATATAGAGTTTTCATTTTAATTTTCAGTACATTCTGTAGGAATACTCACCGAAAATGCTTTTAGGAAGACTAAACATTGAATTATACCCTCCATCGTGTCGCCGGTGAGACAAAACGTACCCGTTAAATGTCTGCCTTTGCGACCAACCGTAGCGGCAGCTAAGGAAGCATGAACGAGAGCACGTTGTTGTCCTTTTGTATTTGTCGAATTAACACTTAAAGCGCGCGGCAAAGGAGCCGCACGCATTATACGTTCCAGAGAGTCCATAATTAAATTAAAATGTAGATTTTAAGTTGGAATTAACGCTGCTGTTTTTAACAACATTTAACATTAACATGCTTTCTTATTATATATTATTTTTTATTCTATGCTCTTTGATTTTTTTTTTATTCTTTTACTTCATATTCAACCACCTTCAACATCTACTTGGTAGACATTTTTTAAAGACTTTTGATTGCAAATTCAAAACCGTTTGTACTTTATTCTAGTTTCTTTTATATATTTACACGCGTTTAAAAGTCCAAAGTATTTGCTCAACTTTTTAATAACGTTCAATTGCTGTTTCTCTTTCACAGGAATCTAACTTTAAAACGATTATAAAAAATTTCCATTAATTTAATTTAAAATCTTTGTGAAATTTTATTGCTATGGTGGGATGGAATGACTTTTTCCGAAAACTATAAGAAAAAGCACACTTGAGTATATTTCATGTTATTTTGTATGTGTATGGGATTGACTTTTTTTAAATTCAATGAAGTTCAAGTTTTTAAAAATGATTAGGTTAGTACTTCATATTATGATAATATCATTATATTTAAGACTAGTTTAGTTTTTTTTTTAACTGTACTCTAACAATCGGATTCTACATTCTGTCTTTGTGCTGCCTTCAAACACGATAGTTTTTAATTCCAAAATTTATTTCGAGAATATATTGTTTTGTGGACAAATATGTTGCTGGTAATTATTTTCAACAACTTCAACTGAAAAACCCCATAAAATTCTCACAATTTACGAAAATTCGCGATATTACAAATTTTTTTTAATACGAATACGAGGTTTTTGAATCGGAAATGCGTTTTGAAACTAATTTAAAAAAATAAACGTTAAAACCATAAGAAAATTCCAAAAATAAGAAAATTTTTTATATTTCGAATTTCACTTGGACTCCTTTTAACAGCCTTAAAATAAAAATCAGTAAGAAATAACACCGAAAATAGTTATGAAGAGTGTCAAAATATTTTCTAAATGGCAAACAATCTCTATTAAAAATTTACAAAAGGAAAGTTGGTTTGAGTTAAATCGTTTATTTTAAAACTTTAACAAAAAAATTCATAAAATTTTATGTTACTACTCGTTCAAAGGAGTTTTAGCCGGCTTCAAACACTCGTATAGTTATATATTTAAAATCCATCTAAAGTGGATGTGTCTGGCACAACCAATTATTAGTTTAGTTTTTTTCTACTTAATTTTGCCATTTTGGGAGAAAGAATTTCTCTTTTCACATTAATAAATTTTTAAATAGCGACGGGATGTTCAAAATAGTTATATTTTTCCTTCCACTATTTCACAACTCATCCCGTTATTTATTTGAATTCCCCAAATATAGGTAGGCACAAGTGAATTATTATTAAATTAACATGGAATTCAACCGCATGTGAAACTTTTATGGTTGAAATATTTTAGGCTCTTACATATAAACTTATGCACCAGCATGTATTCCTACACTTTGATTATAAGTAATTTGGGAGTGTATACGCGAAGTGATTTGCTTGATACTTAAAAAAGGATATTAGAAGGAAGCTATTTTTGAATGCAGGACAACAACAGATCCTACTCATCTAGTTATGAGTTTGAATATCGTTTGCCTGCAGGAAAAGCTCTTATGTTCAGTATTATTTACCTGATCTTTAAAAGTTTATATATAACCACGTTATACTGAAGACAACTAAATTTCTTTTTTCGTTGAAGATCTACCAAACCCAGCCGCATTTACCGATGAAGCCGCATTTACCTGGTTGTTGTGAGATACCCAACAAATATAAAACTTAGATTTAGAAAATTTGGTCGAAACTGAAAACACCTGGACCATTACCTCAGACTTAGGAGGAACCACAGCAAGATCAAACAAACCTATATGATGTTGTGGGACCCAATCTTACATACTCGTATTTATCATATTGAAACTCAAATGATCGTTTGATTTTCTGCAACCTGAATCATGAAACAACTAATCAGTGAGCAAACACGACACGACTGAGACACGAAAAAATGTTTTAGATTCAAAAAGTTAGTATGAATATTTACATCTAATTGAAGAATATATTCCGGAGGAAGTAAACGTTTTTTATTACTTCTTAAGATTGTGTAAATAAATATGTGCGTTTTTCTCCCATGATGCGTTAAGAGGTTGTATGTTCAAATCCCACAATATTTTGTATATATTTATACGTTTTAGTAGTGTGATGTTTGAGATGAACTTAATTTTTGTGGATTCGTAACATGAGGCATTTAAATTATAAAATATTTATATAATTTTGGAGCATTATTTGTCTACTAATTGTTACTTCTTTGTCAGAAGACATTTTATAAGACTTTCGAGAATATAAAAGAGATAAAATAGGCGTAACTTGTACAGAAATGAAATTATTTCCACATTTAAGCTCGTTTAACATCCAAAGATTTTGGTGATGAGATCTACAGAGTTAACTGAGTGAATACAAGTACGTGCACATGAATTATAAACTACTCGTATGTATGCGTTTGGCATTATTTTTCGCCAACTGCTTTCAACAGTCCTTTTCAATACATTTCTGTAAAAAGCCTACAGGTATACATACAACACTTGTTTATATTTGTGTTTGCATTAACGTAAATAAGGATACAGATGTCTACGTGATGCATGCCCAGCGGGTAGAATCTCGAGACATTCGCTATATTAAGCCTGGCGGTTTAAGATTCGTTACGTTTTCGACCCAAATTGACTCTGCACTAGCGTTGCCTGAATTTCGAGTGCCAAAATCTGCATTTAATGATTAAAATTATGATCAATTTAAAATTGTTTTCACACTACTTTTTTATATTTGTCATGTTGTCAAATAACTTTACATACAAGTGCGAACACTTTCACATGAATATAATAGAGACAATAACATATTACATTGTACATAAGACACATTTTGAGAATATTATTCAAACAAGAATGAAGTACAAATAACTGGTATGTGAAGGTACTGTGGTAATTTTTCAGTACTATTTAGTTTTTTATAAAGGCAAAATGCTAAAACAAATGAGTGCCAATATCCCGTCACAAATTTTAAATTTTTACATTTTGTAGAAGAGTCCTTATGTAAAAGAGATTGTTTACACGGGTTTCGGTTCCTCGTCTCTTCTACTTTTGCAGTTTTAGATGTGCTTAAAACACATAAAAACGTATTTTCGTAATAAACTTCAATTGTTTAATTCAATATTTATTCCAATTTGTATGGCAAGTAGGGCCAGCTGGCAGATGCGTCCTGCCCGCAAACTTTATAAATAAATTCAACAAGATGCCAAATTTTATGGGTTGGCTTAGATCGAACTCGTTCTATGATCAAACAAATGTAACTTAAATGGGATTGATGTTTTCTCTAAAATAAGGTATTTATGTGGGATTCTGAACTTCTATTATAACTGGGAATATAGCCAATACCGACATACATATCACGATATTTCAGGAATCCCTATTTCGTTCTTGTTAAATTTTGGAAATCTATTTGAGATCACAGCTCAGCAGCACATTGATTTCAATTATTAGTAACTAAGTCAAAGCGACAGTTTACTGAATCACTCAGTTGAACTAGTTCACGGACGAACGACAAAACTCTAGTCAAAATAAATCTTGAGCATAACAGTGTCTTCTTGTACCATAAAAGCCCTTATGGAAAGCTTCTTTATCCCTTCTTTTTATTGCTGGGTATCCAACCATACATTCATATTAACGTACGATGTACACGTATGAGTGTATATTTATGCACATACGAGGTGTTTCGCATAAGGTTTGGTTTATGGAATAAATTGAATAAAATAGCTGTAAACCAGATTTACAACGCTTTTACACTCGATAATACAAAGAAAATGAATAAAAAATGAACACAAAACAGCATTTCAATTGAAATACAAACAACCAACAACATAAAAACTACCACCACCTAAAAAGAAACAAAATAGAGCAAACACTAGAATCATAATGTTGTTTAAGTTTACATGTACATACATATGTACTCGTACACATAGGTACATAGTATGTTTGCATATGTACAGGGTGGCGCGAAATTAATCTTGCTTCCTATACGAAAATATTAATAACATGGTATCATACGTCAATCATATTTGACAACTGTGAACTCGACAGCTGCAGTATAGAACAAACTGACAAGCAATTGAGGGATTTACTCCTCAAGAGCATGAAATAATCGTACCTATTCCTCATCACTACCCACCAGTTGGTCGTTTAGCTCGACTTGAACAGACGAGACCTATAGCAGATCTTACAAGATGTGTTCGAGACTGGACGAATAAACATCAGAGACAAAGTGGAACGCATTTAGACATCACTAGACGGACCCTACAGTGAATTTTAGAGAAACATTTACACACGGTGCTCTACAAAGTGCTGTGCAAAGTGCCTGCGCTAAGTTGGGTGATGCCAAATCCAACACATATGCATTATTTTTCTTTTAGGGTTTAAAGGGTTATTGCATGAAATAATGTGATTTCCAACTATTTGTTCTTTTCCATAATTCTAAAATATTCAATTGCAAAATAAAGAATAATTTCTATTTTGGACGGCATTGCAAAACTTCCTCGTTTTTCACTTAAGTGTTTTAAAATGTAGAGAAATATACAACAGCAATTAAACATATTGTAATCAAATTTATTATACATCCTGTGTATTAAGACTTTCTGGCATTAAACCTGCAGTGGGAACGCAAAATCACATGCTTGTGGTTTTATTGTTATTGTTAGAAGCATATTTTATATTGCAGTATGAAAACATTAAAAGATTCCGATAATTTTTATAATTCATTTTCGCCATCTAAACGTTTACTTTCACAGTTATTCCCAAAGATATTTACTTCACTTTTGCGGCTTATAGGACAGTATATCTTTTCGTCGAAGAAGTTTTTGTATGATATTTACTATCTGTTTGTATGCATCCTGAGTCACAGTTGTCGATTCAAAAGAAATTTAACAAGCAGTTTGTGTTATCAATTTTAAACGAAGATATTAAAACTGCGGTTGCACCGGTAGATGGTTAATTTTGGCTCTCACTGTATTTAGGAGCGCATACATATGTGCATATGTACATACATATTTATATACATCTACGTATGTGGAAATGTGTGAGTGAATGTTTTTGCTCTCTTTCTTAATTCTTTTAAAAAGCCTTTCTTTTATCTTGCGAGTTGTTAATGTAAACAAAAAATTTATATATAAACGTATGCACGTATGGACGTATGTGTATGTACATACATACATACATGTAAATATTTACTTTAAAGTCTAACAACATCAAGGAAAGCAAAAATTTGAAAAGAAAAGGCGAAATAAATAATACATATATGTACGTATCTACGTCCATATATATTAGACTTAAATCTTACAACATATAAATATGTACATATGTGTATATTTACATATGCATATGCTTGGGGATATACAAATGCGTCCCACTTTTCTATTCAAATATTTAACAGTGCGTAATTTTGCAAATATTGAATCTCCATTCAAATTCCATTAAGGTTTTTTTTATTTTTCCTTTACATACATACATACATATTTTATTATTTATTTTCATATATTTTTTTCATATTGTTTAATATCCTCAGCAAATTAAATTTTATAGCATCATAAATTCGGTTGCGAATCAAAAAACGCTTTAAATCGCACTTAACAACATATATTTAACACGTACATATGTACATCGATGCGTACATGCATATATGCAAATGTATGTATGTATGTACGTGCACCTATATGTGCTGTATATTTGCAAGATGTGTACATAGTTACATGCATATGCTTATGTATGTATTAAGGCACACCATGTTTGTAAAACAAATTATACTACCCCCGGATGCCGTGCCGTAATTTTTATTGCACATAAATGTAATATGTATCTTTTCATAGGCTTTCATTTTTACCTCAAATACATACATAGGTACACACACACATACGTGCATACTTATGAGCATATGCACATACATATCTGTGGACGTATGTAAATTCCAAGAATACTGCATTCCTTTTTATGTCAAGGATTTTATCATGTTCTCCTTTCATCAAGATACTTAGATATTGGAAATATTTCAGCCGGTTTACCGAATAACTATGCCCTCATAAACTGTTCAATTAACTTAAAATTCCCTATTTCCGATTAAGGGTTAAACCGGAAACTTTCACACACAGCCATATACAGGTATATATATATATATATATATATATATATATATATATACATATATATATATATATATATATATATATATATATATACATATATATATATATATATATATATATATATATACATATATATATATATATATATATATATATATATATTTATATATATATATATATATATATATATATATACATATATATATATATATATATATATATATATATTTATATATATATATATATATATATATATACATATATATATATATATATATATATATATATATATTTATATATATATATATATATATATATATATATGCATATATATACATATATATATATATATATATATATATATATATATATATATACCGTCGAATCCATCCTGAAAAAATTCGCCGTTTCTTTGAGAATGGCGTTGACCAGACCTTTACTGTCAACGGAGAGCGCTTCAGTTCGATTATTACGGCGCTATATGCCATGTTACTCCCCCAGGTATAATATTCTTTATGGGAGATTTGAGGGTATAACCTCCCAAGAGCTTTAGTGGCCAGTTCGTACATTTTTGGACCAGCGCTCAGCAATTTTGTTAGAAGTCGATACAGGGGATAATGTTAAGAGGTCAAAATAAGACAGATTGGAAAAATTTGTTGCAGCTTTTTTACTTTTTAATACAAGGGTAATTCTTTTATACACCATCTGTCGAATATCGCTTGAGTTATGCGTCAGAATCATGAAAAGTCCAAACAAACTTTCTTTATATTTCGATTTAAGTTCAATTTTATTTCTTTTTTAATTTTAATCAAGTTGAATTGTACTATTCAATTTCTTTCATCATTTGTTTTATTCCTTTCAAAGGAGATTGAGTGAACTAAATACTTTATTTACTCAGTCCATTCTTGTCTTACTTAACTGTGTAGTCTGTTTAAAAGAAGTCAGAGATTGCATAGCTCATCATCTATTGTTTTACGTCTTCATTTAAAAAAAGGAGAAAAACTTTTTCTACAGTAGAACTAATACAAACAGTAATAAAGAAAAACTGACAGAATTAGTTTTACTACATCTGCTTTTTCTTTTGACTTTTATTTTATTTTTCCAAACTAAGTTAATCAATTTTTCAGAACGTTGTCTTATCGCACCACTCTTTCTACTGGCATTGTCATGTCTTTAGCCAAACAGTTTTAGTATGTGAGGAGCCTCTTACTGTCTCTAGTCAGAACATATTGATATTGAAAAAAGAGTTCTATAGGGCACAGAAAAACATGATTTTATATATTTAGATATTGCAAAGAAGTAGTTTTGGGTGGGTGCCAAGTAAATAGGAAGGACAGCAGCACAATGGCGTTAATACTATATTTTTAATACACTGCCCGTCACAACTATAACCGCACTACATTATTCATTTCGCTCAACGTAAAAAGAAATTTGTCATGAAAGGGTTTACTCTATATTGAAGTATTATAACGGTAGTTTTATTCAAACAAAGAGTTTGTCGGTTATTCTTTGAATTGACAAATCCACAACAATTAATGTATTTCTTAGTGTTGCATGACTATAACCGCATCGCATTTAAATCAAATAATAAAAAAACTGCGTAGCAATTTTTAAATTTTTTGTTTGCAAGTTAACGTTTTATTTCAATTTAAGAAAAATTTTAACTTCGAATACGACAAATCAGAGAGAAATTTGCTATTTTCTATTAGAAATTCAGTGTCAGTTGAAGTTTATTGCAATAACGAGTACAATTCCTTATCTGTGTTCGGGAGAGCTTGAGCTTACCACAAATCATTTCCAGCTTTCCTTTCCCATAATCACAAGGTTAAGAAATCTAAACTTCCTTCTCCGCGATACTAATTTTAGCTTTATTGGGAATGACAATTTTTTTCTTTTTTGTTCTCTGCATAACAACAACATTGTTTGGCGACTAACTTGCTATTTTATGTGTATTGAATAACAAACTTTTTATAACTGTTTGTATTTTTAGCGATTGTAGAAACATAAAAATGTCATTTTCTAATACGACCAGTGAAATAAATTCTTTAATGAATTAAAGATCTGGGGCCATATTAACGCTTTTGAAATCGATCGAAATTTCGATCGAATGGAATGCCGTAATTTGCTCCATGTCCTTAGGTCTAAACTTTTTTAAAGTATTTTTAGTATTTTAAAAATTAAATATACCTTCTCACACCATTTTGAAAAATTAATCGAGTGTGGCTGTAATACGCGCAACGTGTTTGAAACGATACAGATCATTATTTGTTGGCGACCAAAATGATTTCATGTGAAATACTAGTAAACTGGGCTTCGCTCTACCACGTCAAGCTTGTTACATCCAAGCAAACTGTTTCCATTTCAGATATACATATAAATAAGAGCCTTTTCACATTTTGTCAGAGTTGCGAGAAAGCGGTTAGGGAATATGATTTGCAGGGTAAATAAACGTTTAAATGTGATTATGGTTTGGTGCGCTTATGGATAATTCTTTTTATTAAAATTTTATTTTTATTTTTTGCAGTTAATGGTACGGAATTAGATTAAGATGCAAAAGTGAAGCAATGAAAAGTTGTTACAAGTGGAACATTGTGTGATTGAAAGTCATGTAGCTGTGAAATAACTTACGAAAAGAAATGCGTGAAATGCTTGAAATTGCGTGAATGTCTTTTAAATATTAACGAGTGTGCAAATACGATTATGAAGGTTGATGCGAACAAGTTGTGTGTTGGTGTGCTTTTCCTTATGATTTTTCGTTTTTGTTTCAGAAATTTTAGGTTTTCACTCGGTAATACCTTCTTAATTAACAATAATTTTCAGCAAATGTTTTACCAATAATAATGTTTTTGTGGATAATTTAAGCTTTTTTTGTTTCATGAATTGTTTGTTTTTAGAATTTCAGATAAATAATATATTTGATTTCTAAAATTTCTCCGATATGCTATAAATGCGTTTGACGCTCACACATTGGCGGCGCAGACGTTCACATTCAATTTCTCGAAAATCGGCATGCGATGATGAACACGAACCCACAGTGAACGTTCGTTCCTCGTTTTTGTCGTGGTCGGAATTATATGGACAAGAATCAAGGGAAGCTTCTCCTTGTGTTGAAGATGCTTCCGATTCGTCCACTTCTTCGTCAGTAGTTGATTCGTGCGAAGACAGGGTTATTTGAGAGTTGTGTTGAGAAAGTAATTTGGGATCGTTGTTGTTATTATTATTGTTGTTGCTATGACTTTTTAAAAGCGCTTGCTTCAAGTCATGAGTAATCGTCAAAGTTGCAGAAGGTTCAGTGACTACGACTGGTATTGGTGAGTCATATGAGTTGCGCTGATGTTGTAAAATAGGTTGTGTAGTGATCACACCTGCAGGATTTCCCAAAATATTTGGGATTTCTGGGAAAATTCTATTATCGGAACCTGATGTTGAAAACTTTGAAAGTAAAGATTTTGATGAATTTTTATTTTTCAGCTGTTGTTGTTGCAAATAGTAATAGTCTCTGGGCAACGAGGACGTATTGTGCAATTGTTGTGTTTCAAAAACGCGACGATTCGCCGGCCTGAACCCACTTTCGCCACTAACTCCACCACTTTCGCCAGAATTTAACGCAGGTGTACTTACAGAATAATTTTCAGATTCACTTTGGACTTGAACTTTCAAGTCACTGATAACACTAGCCGTAGATGCGGTTGGTGTTGTCGTCGTGGAGAAATTGAAACCAGCGGCAGCCAACTGAGCACTGAGCAAAGGAGTCAAATTGGCTAAAAATTGTTCTTCTTGTTGTTTTTGTCGTTGTTCGTCTAACTGACGACGATAAGCATCAATTTGATCACTTGCAGAAGGTGTTGCACTATGAATGCATCCTTGAAAGAAATCCAATGCTTCGTATAGTATAAAACATAAGCCCAGGACAAGAAATGTCTCCATCATAATAAACTGAGCGCCATTTGGCACTTGACATTAACCGCTGAGCACAAAACGTTTCAATATTTTCTTCCTTCTTTTGTCGTTTGAAAATTTTTTCAATGCGCCACTGGTAAATATTTTAATTAATTAATTGTATATTGAAAAGTCTTCATAGCTATTGAGTGTTTATTGCAAAAGCATTGTAATAACGTGCTACCAAAAACTTTAAAATATATATTTAAAATTATACAGTTTTTAATTATTGTTTGCAAGAATTTTCAAAGTAAAATGTGCGAAATTTGCCTCAATAATCTATAAAGAAACTTAAAGTTAACATGCCTTGTGTTGGTGATGTTTTATTGAAATGTTTTCGAAGCAACTCAAGAACAACAATCAATAAAATCATAATGGAATTTGCAATTTTTGTTTGTTGTTGTATCGGTTGTATATATAGAAACAACCCTTTTGTAAAACTTGCCACATGCAACCGATACAACAGTTAACACGCCCATGCAAATTCATTTAATATTCAAAATAATAAATATATGTAAGAATATACAAATCGTTTACCATTATTTTATTTCTTTTCAAATACATACATATATAATTATATATATTTGCACTTCTCAAAAAGACCATTTGATGCAAAACTGTCACAACTCACAAAAAAGTTCACATAAAACATCGGTGTCGTACATAAAACTGAGGAAGTAAGAGCTGACGAAATAAGACGCAAATATTCGCGAAATTGTTAAATAATATATCGTTATCTGAAACTATATCATTGCTTTCGATTTAGGACTCTCTTGCAAAGGATGTAATAATCATCTATCTCCCCCCACACACGTCCATACATTTAAGTTACGCCCAACAATATATTCATAAATATGTAACCGAATGGCCGATGGAATGTGGTAAAAAGAAGTTAACTTGAGAAGTTACTTATTGATTTATACATCACATGTTTCATGGTTCCTTGTTCGATATTGGGTGGAATGCCTCAGATATTGTATGGAAAATTTATATAATTTATATCGCAAATGCACCAAAAGATAACACACTTTTTTCTAAAAACATTCTACAAAATCTATATTTATATTCTATTTCGGAGATAAATGGGTAAAGGTTCCTTAATGATCTACATTAGCCCCGGTGAAATGCGCATAGGAACTAGCTAAAACTCTTCAATTGATCACGTTGAATCTTTTAATAAAATTTTGGGAGGAAATAATCTGCACGAAATTAAAATTAGAGGTGTCTAACCACCAACTCTCAAAAAATTTACTAATTTGAAAGGTACAAATATATTCTTTCGAGAGTTTTTATGTTATGCTTGTGACGTTACTGGATATTTACTTTCTACAAAACTCGTGTTATCAATAACAGCACGAATACGTTAATATGTATGCTTCAGATGCCAACCGCGATCCTGAAACCACCGAGAGCGGGGGAAACTTTTGAAAAACCCTTGTTTATTCCAGTTTTATTTACGATCTATTTTACAATATTTGGCAAATACGATTATTTAAATTAAAATATATGACATGTGTTATTGAAATGCAAGAAGTTTAATAACCCAGTTGGCCAAATCGTCGGAGACGATGTTGTTTTCGACGATATATGTGTCGACAAATCGACAATTCATTGGGAACAACTCATCGACAAGCTGCGCGACATCGTGGCTCATCTCGTCTTGTATGTTTTCAGCGCAATTTGAATGAAAATTTCATTAACGGTTAGAATGGGGAGGTTTTCAGTATGTCTTCTACGACATACTATAGTCTTGTACCCGCCCTTAGGGATGCTTGAAGTGTAAACCAATTAAGACAACAATATATTTTTATTAATAATGCTCCATATAAATTTAAAAAAGTGTACACTAAGTTTTAATTTACTTGTGCTGTTTTTATTAGGAGATTTCAGTTAAATCCAATTTGCGTTATGGTTATGGCGTTACGATTATATCGCGTCTAACAAGTAATGGGACATTGAGCCTTTTCGCTTGTCAATATTTTAACATAAAATAGAATGAAAACTTAATTATTTAAAAAAAATCAAAGTTTTCTCCATTTTCTTTAAATGAAAAAGTGAAATATAACTAATTTAAAACTATTTATTAAAATTTGTTGTTTAAGAGTAGTTTAATAGTTTTTTAACATGTATTGATACGTAGACGACACAAAACGTCTATGAGACTACATTTTTGAAATGGTCTCACATTCCTTCAAAATTGTTGAAAGCATTTTCTTTGCTCACCGTAGATGAATCATTTCATTTCTAGACTTCTTCGCAGATTCGGTGCTAAAACGGGAGTTTGAGGAACAACTACAAAAGCAAAAACGTTTAAATTAATTTCTTGTGTATATAATTTAAATCTGCTGTACATAAGCTTTCTTAGCTTAAAAGAGCTTAAGTGCACTTAAGCACATTAATTGTGTGGGATTTACTTTAAAATAAAAAAAATTTATTTATCGATTAAATAAATTGAGACAGGAACGCAAATGCTCAAATATTGACAGTGGTTTACATGTAAATAATCTCAAGTTTAATTAATTTACCTGCTTTATTAAACAATTTGTCTCTGAAGTTTCGTAGTCAAATTAAAATTAAAATATTAAGTCAATTTTCTATTAAATTATTCACTCTAAAATTTATTATTCCATTTAAAAAGTCTTCTTAGTTGTCACACCTTGACTTGACTTTCTTTTTTGCCTGTTATAATAGATTTAATTTAATACAACAACAACGACGACGAGGACAACGAAGCAAAGTTGAAATCGTCGTGACCAGTGTTGCCGTTTTAGATATTTTCTACTACATTTGTTCTTACTTTTCCACTTTGGCTATTTACTAAGCCCGATATCAGAGCAGTTATTTTATTTTTAATTATCAAATATTATTTCATAGCTCGAATTTTCTTTAAATGGTATACATATATGTATGTGTTCTTAGTGCCGATTATTGAAAAAAATTTGTATGAACAAATCTTTACTTAAATTTCGAAATGCACACAAGCTCAAGTCGATGGCATAAAAAATATTAATGTTATAAAAGTTGCAGAAAATGCAACGCAAACCGCAAAATTTGTATTATCAAATTCTTCAGAGTTTCCAAAATAAATATTAGTTGGCTTGCAAAAATAGACACAGTTTTCTGTCGTATCAGTTATTGGTATGTGGGACATGTTTTTCAATCTTCTAAAACTCTTTAACATTGTGGTTGATTAAACTACTGGATAGTGGTAACACTGGTATTGACAAAATGAAATTCTTCTAACAATTTAACTGTCTCTTTCGTTCTTCGCTTGATATTACCGCACAAGAGCAGAGTTAAAACATGTTCATATACATGTGAGTATGTCTGTATGTGTGCAACTGCAGTTGAAATTAAAAACCCTGAAAAAGGATGAGAAGGAAGTCATTTCTACCACATAAACCAAAATCAAATTTACCCAAAACTTAAGCATAGAATTTTATTGCTAAAATGTTGTTGTGTCTGATACCATTGTTTTTGTGAATTCTCCTGTTAAATCACTGAGTTTTCTACGAAACGAAATGACAAAATTTAAATTTTCAAATTAATAGACCTGGTGGATTATTCCACACCACCAACCTGCATATATACATCCAAACAAACGTACACACATACGCATGTATACATATACATACATAACTACTGGTACTTTTGTATTCTTGGATTATGCCCATCTGGATTTCTTGTTGCTTTTTTGCCCACAATGTTTAGGGCGGGTGTTGATGTGTTAAATACTTTGTTGTTATAGGAACTAAGTCAACATAATATTTTAAAGTTAGGTATGCATATACACAAACATACATACATTCATATGTATGTATGTATGCACATGTCATTATAACGTGCTTTTATGTTGTTTGAATATAGCAAAAGCACAGCATACATACAGACATACTGATAGAATCATACATGAATGCATGCAAACTTGCAGCGTATTATCTTTTACAATTCTTTTTGAGAAAAGTTTGGCAAAACGCATTCAACATTGGTAACACTTTCAAGTACACTTTTTATATCTATAAGTCAGACCGAGAATCCGATCAGCAGCAACATATCCAAAGAGTAGTTGGCGGTTTCAATTAATGCATAATTCGCAGTTCTATTTCAAGTATGTAAAATAAAGATAATTACACTCGCACATTCAAACTTACAAATAATTATGTATGATGTACATATAGATATGTACTCATATATCGGACCAACCACATTAACCCTTTATGCCTTCATTTTGATTGCTTCTACACCAAACATTCAGGGGATTTCATTCAACCTTTTCCCAAAATAAAAGAACCTATTAGACGTATTTAACATACAACAAACCAAGCCATCTGAGATAATATCTGAAACACGTTACATTATAAGCTAATTATTTTGTTATAAAGTATTTCTATATGCTTTTGCTTCATTTAACTCGCAATTTTTGAATAAAAATTAGCATAGAATTTATCAGTGCTTCACAGGTTTAAGTTTAAATGGAACTTAAGCTCTTAGCATCATTTCTGTTCCATGAATACTTTCAATTTGGTTTAAAGAACATAGATATTTGCACTTGTCCATATTGTTACACTTTTTATGTGCATTTTTCATAAATTAGGTTTAATAAGCTTATTGAAATAGATAAAGAAGAAATGAAATTTACAAGTTTTTCGGTTTTATGAAGCACTTGAATACATAAAAACACTGAACCTTAAATTTTGATGTATCGAAGTCATTAACTTTGAATGATACTAACTAAACACCAGTTCAAACCTCTTTAGCATACAAATATGTTTTTCAAGAAAGCACTTCCTTAATTGAATTCCTTTTAAATTTTCGGTGAGTTATCATGTTTGTTCGGAGCCTTTTTCTAGACAACATACATGTTTATCATTGCATCGAATTTTTCCTTAGATATATAAACCAGCTTTTTCATGCAAATGAACTCTCAAACGTTAAGCTTTGGCATCCATCCTGAATTATAAATGGAATTTATGTTAAACTATGATGCACAATGCAAATGTGTACTCGTATAATGATAAAAATGCAGTTTTTAAGCTCAGGCTGCGAAGGTCACTGCGACAAAAGTTTTTGACAAGACACACTATATTTTGTTTCATTTTAATATTTATTTATCTTTTATGTTTGTTGACACAGAATAATACGATTCAGCATTGTACTCACACAAACGTACTTATGTACTCGTATGTATAGTCGAACGGCTAAAACTCTTTAGTGGAGACGGAGATAGTATATGTGCATATATAATAAAAGATTTAAAAATTTTTATCAAAATTATTTACACTTTGAACCCCTCAAACAATAGTTTCAAGTTTAGACTTATATCAGTAATATATAATTCCTGTGACGTATACGATGTAATTGAGCAAAAGTTTTAAACAACAGGAACTTAACCACACTTAGCACATTTTATTATTGGACGAAAAGGTTAAAAACAATTCTTTCCCCTTCTATTTTTTATTTTTATTTTATTTTGATTTTCTTTCTATATAAAAATGCAAAGCTATTTCGCCAAAGATGGGAAGAAATTCAACTTCTTCTTCTAGGGATTTAAAATTAAAATTTAATGATTTAACCCTTATTGAATAATTATTGTAATAAAGGCTGACACACATACACGCACACACTCATATATATTCAATGAATTTACGTCACACAATTGTAATCCAGCATACTCGATATAATTTTGTACTCCACGTATGTACGAGTAAAACAATGCTGCTGGGTGAGTGAGTGTGTTCATTTCTGTTCGCTAAAGGAGTACAATTTGTAACAGGCTGAACTCATTTCATCATGTCATGGTCGGCCTCATATATAACAAAAGGGCTGCAGATAGCGAGAGAGAGAAGAATATGGAATCCAAACACTCTTAATAATCTTTTTCTTCTTGCTTTTTGCAGCATATCTTTAGGCACAAAATGGCACAATTTGGTTTATTCTTTTTGCGTTATTCAGCAAAACGTTGCCAAAGATGACAAAAGGAAATGTAAGAATAAGTAACAATAAAATTAACCTAGAATTTAATTTTTATTTTTACCGTAATATGTTAACCTGCTTCCAATTTGTACGATTTTATTTTATTTTTTCAATTTGCAAGTGTCATTACAAGTTCATATCGTCATATGATTTCAAAAAGACCCCAACTTTTAATCGATGCAGGGTGTCAGTACACAAGTACTGTAAAATTTTACATTCCAGCAACTAAAAATAACGATCTTTTACTTCCACTGTTATATTTGTTGAATGCGACGTAGGTCTTCTTCGAATTTATGTGGCGATATACGATTTTATCTAGTAACAAAAGTGGATTATTATGAGGTTTATCAACACGTGGGCTCTGAATAGTAGCAATAATATTATTCGTGTAGAAGCGCGACCTTCACCTTGTTTATAGCTGGCTGGCCGCATTTTAATAAAATTTTATTTAGTAAGTCCTCTTATTCCCAACAAAACATTTAATTTATCTGGATTCCTCTCTAGTATGATGTGTTTCCTTTATTTTTTGTATAAAAATAATTTCTGTGAAATCTACTTTGAAATATTGCGAATATTGTAGAGTTCCACAATAGCGAAAATTCGTCGGCAAAATATATTATAAAGTTGAAACATCTCATCTGCTCTCTAAAGTCTGTAACCTCTTTTCTCAGTCCCGGCACAATTCGTTGCATCAGTTCTTGTTCAATTTAAGAACTCAAAAAAGATTTTATTTCAAAGACCTGCAAACTCCTTTAGATGAAGTGCAAAACGCGACACTAGAGATATGAATTCAGCGCCACCGCAAGCAAACGCAATAAGTGTGTATTAGTGGCGTTTCCATTTACGTTGCAAACCGTAAATTTCTCTATGACAGCATAAATGCGATGTTCCGAAATGACATAGAGCCCTCTCAACTTAAAATCAAGATTCGAAGCAGCTGCTTATGAAGGAAATCTTTAAAGAAAAATTGTACCGAATCAAAGGTCGTGTCCATCTTTGTGGATTCACGTTGTACAGCTATCCGTTGCTATTCGATCGTATAGCGTTGCTTTCTTAATGTGAAGTTAGCACAAGAATATAAATACTTTCCTAAGCAAAAAAAGTCCACCATAATATCCCAGCTGCACTGTGAATACAATATTTCAATGAAATAACATTTATTACAGACTTATAATCTCGTTCTTTATAAAAAGTTTCTACCCAACTCCTTTCTAAAAATGATTTGGTGATTTTCTTCTAAAATAAATTTATTGAAAACTAATTTATTTTATTTAAAAAATATTTTTGCATTGTAATACAAGAAATTAAGAATTCCGTTTATAATATTGAATATAATTTCATTGTGAAATATTTTCGGCTTTCGTTTTCTGAAGAGCCAAACTACGGAATGAAATCCTTTTTCGAACGGAATTGAACAGAATCTGTGACGTGGCTGAATATCTCCAATAAATAACTTTACATGAATAAAACCAAATCATTCTTGTGTTTTATTTTTAGGCAAACTTTTTTCATTATAGTTTTCTTCAATGGAATGGAAATTATATGTAAACGGTCTACGTTCCTGATGGAATTTTCTGGAAAATACATATACAATTTTGTACGGATCTGACGTCGTTTTCCTAAGTTTTCATTTTAAAAATTTTGTGGAAATGCCCGATATTTTGGATGGGCCTAAAATGTCTCGATTTCGAATTTCTCGCATTGGTTGTGCTCCAAGACCCATCTATAAACTAAATTTCTGGGTATTGGGGAAGTGCCCCATAATACTGATTACGGGGCCAAAAGCACGGTAAATGGTTTCGTGTTATATACATAATATGTGCCTGCGTTAGCCTAAACTTGGCATGATTAAAATGGAAAAAGAAAGAGACATCAAACATAACATTCATATCTAAAAATTGCCGTAGAAGAAAAAATAAAATAAGAGATGATGTTAATATTATTCAAATAGCATTTTTACTTACTCTTTTACAACCCTAAAGCCACACGTATAAAATTTTCAATGATTCAAAAACTAAACATGGCAAGTTTTCTATTTTTCTTTTTGCATTGTGACTTCATGTCAAAAAAATTGTTCTCGGCACTATTCAAACTTTATGTGCAAACGTTCTTGGTGTAAGTAAATTGACTCAATGTTGACACCATTTTTTTCCATTTACATTTTATTCTACCAACAGAAGGTGCTGTAGGAGAGGAAAGAGGAGCAGTGCACAACAAATCCACAACATAAGATCGAATCCGAACGGATTGAATTGAATTGATGTTTCTGTATTAAAAGAAGTGTTTATGCAAGCATGTGTTTTTGCTATTTCAATTTTCGTATATCCTGACAACTTAACAATAACTGGAAGTTGCCATGAAAGAATACTCGCATATAACATACATAGTACACATACTCAAACACGCACCAAATACTATTTTTTGCATGTTCTGATATACGAGTATGTAAATAGAATGTTGTGAAAGCTAAAAAATCTTCAATATTTTAGAAAAGAACCCAACTAGAGCATCCGGATGTTGTTCGTGGCAAATTAAAGTTTTTTTCAACAGAAAACAGAAGGAAAACTTTTATTCAGATTCGCAAAACATTCATAAATCTTAAACAACAAATTGTCGCAGCTATAGCCACTTATCAACTACTCGAAATATAAATGAATTTGGCTTCACTGTCACGTTACATTTCTCATGAAATAATAAGAAGGAGGAATAAATTTTAAGACTGGTTTTCTAGAGCCGGCACGGGCGATATCACCACTGCTATGACGCAGCTGTGAAAGGATAGATAGTAAAAGTGTAGTCATTTATTGCATTTCCTTTTTTTATTATACTTCGACGAAAAATTCGGTTCAATAGGAACGAGGTGGTTGCTGAATGCACACATAACAAAAGCAAGCTTACGATCGCGCAATTATTCATGCAACTGAGTGTTTTTTCAATTGCGATGTACGAAGTCACGGATACCAAGCGAAAGTTACAGAACTATTCGAGAGTTTTATCATCCATTCCAATTTACTGAACATATAAGTCATTTTTCTATTTTTTGTGCCAATTTCGACTCTGGGTATTTGGACTTTGAAAGTTATTTCTCTAAAAATACTTTAATATTTAACTCTAATACAGCTACAAGGACTTTTTATCTGCAAATATTACACAACTGTCATTTCAAAAATAAATACAAAATCGTATTTACATAAATGTTTATTTACATACATATATACTCGACGTTATGTAATCATTTTGTGTGATGAATTACGTTTTTATTTTATATTAAACCTCAGCAAATTTGTGCAATTTTTTGGCTTTGTTGCCTTTCAATGACAGAGGCAAATAGATTTGTATGCATGTGTAAAAATATGTAGCCAACACAACAACAAACAAACTCATGTTCATATAAAAAAAGAAGTATTATAAACCCGCATAGACTGACTGCCAGCGAAACAGATAAGTTCGATGAAAAAGTATTTAAGCGGATAAATGAAAAACCTTATTTTCCTATTTTATAATTTATAAATTCAAAAATGGAGGTCAAAATGCTGTTGTGTTAGAGCGAGTAGTTTCAATGCTTTTGTTTTTCACAGAGGCTATTAAGTGATGTGCAACAAAAATATTTTAAGATAAACTTAGCTTGAGACGGAAAAAATTTACAGAAAACAAGGAATTGGATGCTTACAAGAACTCTATTGTGCTCCACCCGTACACAACACACAACGTACCCAAACATTAAAAACTCTTGAATTTTCTTTCCTTTAATAACTTTTCTGTTATTATTTCCTGAGTTCAACAATTCAAAATAAATACGAGTAAAGAAAACAACACGAATGCGGTCGTTCACAATTTTTGTAAAGTATGCGTAAAAGTTTCAATTGCTGCAAGTTACGATCACATTTGAAAAATATCTGTGAGTTATTTGATTTGTTTTTCCAAATTTGAGTAAAACTCTTTTAAAACAGTCAGTTGTCCATTTGTTTTGCTCTAACACTCCGAAAATATATTTCACATAATTATGGGCATATGAGTTTTCCACGTGATCATGAAATTGTAAAACAGTGAAAATTTATAAAAGATTTAAGCACCCCTCACGCTCGGTTCACCTGGATATCTAACGGGTGGGGAAACAACGGAAACACCTCTATTTATGATATACACTCGTACGGTGATGATCAAGTGGAAATTTCGTTCACTTCAAATTTTTATTCCACTCGAAGGAAAAATAGTATCGTGAATCTCCCGTGAAAAGTTATTCCCGCTATCAAATATCAGTCAGTGTAAAAGAGAGAAGAGGCTAAAAACAACAACAAAAATCAAATAAATTTAATGTAATTTGTATAATATATAACATTGGAGTGAACGTTTGTTCGCAATGTATTCGCGTAACTATGAAATTTTTTAATGCTAGAAACGAGGCTGAGGTATCCGAGTTTCAATTTGATTTAATTTATTTGAAATGAGATAAATTCATATTTATCATTAAGGGCCCTCATTACAACTGCATGTTGGTTAAAAGTATAATTTTATCAGACGTATTCAGAACTTTCCTTATTACAATTTCACTTAAGCCTAAAGTCAACGATAAGTTGAAAGAAGGAAGATTCATTTTACCTGTTATGTCAAGAATATGTGGTATAATGACAAAATTGTTTACACATCATACAAAATCCTACTTTGGAGTTGTGATAATGGCTCTAAGAATTATTAAACTTCTGGTCTTGGCGATTACATTTCGTTTTTGTAATTTGGCTTAGTAGCTTCCATGGCCATCTTGGATGCATTTTGGCCAATTTTAAGCAAAAAAATCACAAAGTCGATTTTAGTATCTTATGAAAAAAATTTACAGTTTTGCTTAGGAGTTTTATTTATATGCCCAAAATCTATCCTAGATGAGTGAAAAAATACATTGACATTGAGTTAAATATGTCAGTAATCGCATTCTGAATTAAGTGTATTACAATGTGGCTTTTTACATCAAACACGTTTAATTAGGCACTTTATCACCACAAATTTATCGAAAAATTAATATAAATATATAATTGCTTACTTCAATATTTATTTACATATTTCCTGTTGAGAAAAACATCCGAACTACATCTAAATGAACATTCAATAACTACTATGAGACTACAGTGCGCAACAAAAACGAAAATATATTAATTAAGTGAAATATCTACAACAATCATTCACAAATATTAAATTAATTGAATTCAAAGGAGTAACAATAAAATTATAATAAAACTATATCAGTTATTGCTATAATAATGTAAAACGATAGTCACAACTATAATTAAATATTTAAGCAGCAGTTCAAAGTTAAAAAAAAACTTTATGTATGACTATATTACGCAGGATATATAACTAATTATTTTCTTATAATAATTATTTCATAAAAAAGAACATGAAGTACATTCGCAACAATTTAAACTACATCACTGCACGCAAGAAAGAAATAGTTTAATATAAGTATGTAAAGGGATGGAAAGCATCACCAAGATATTTTTAATTTAAGTTCTTCTAAAATATATATTGAGAAAAACGAGCTTATTTGCATTTCGTTTAATATAATTCATGAAGAGAGATTGGCGAGAGATTAGACATTAACTCAAGATTGTTATATTAAAATTATTTGTTTACTTTTGATTTAAATAGACCCAAATCAAAGAAATACCCTTCCCACGAAGATGTACGATGCATTTCTAGTTCAACGTTTGCTTTCACTCAAAATAACGTATTTTTGTTGGCCTCAGATGTGGTTTTAGGGATGAAGGATTAATCGGAGTACGTTGAAATGTTTGCAATAGAAAGATATTGATGTCCTTATTTTATTTCTTGCAGCAAGTGATATTTAAAAATTTTTGTTATACATCCTTTTTGACCAAGTGCGATCATGCATTGTACTAAAATATGTGCATCTTAATGCAAAATGTTACACTTCAACAGCTTACAGTAACTTTTTTACCAACAGACATAACTTGAAGAAATTTTTATTTTTCCATGTTAATGAGCTCTTAGATCAATATAGCGAAGGGCTTTTATAAATTCATATAGCGACATGTTAAATGCTGATATATTAAAAAGGGGTTTCCCATAAAGTGTTCGTATATTGAACCAACTAACTTGAATAATATCTCTTCGTGAATGGTGCGGCAGTTACTAAACTCCCTGAATTTGCACAAATCGAAAGCAAAAATGAAAGCGAAGATGTTTGTAAATGGAAAATTGATTTCGATGATTAGATGATATTTTAATCATAATTAAAAATTTATAGCAAAAATAACTTCGCTAGTTGGTTTTTGCTCTAATTTATTTGAATTTGAGAGTGACATTTGCTGTAATTAGCGATATTTATAAATAAATACTTGAGCAAGAATCCATGCAATATTATTACTACTATTTTTTGAAATTCCAAAATCGTCGGTATAAATTCGCGTTTCTCAATAACGATCTGACGGAAGTAAATGATTTTGTTTTATGAATTTGTAAAGAAATAATAAAAGAAAAAGTTTCAATCGAATAAATGTGTATATTTTACCATTTGGAATAGAAATTAGGCAAATATTCGCAATTTTCATTTGAATGGTATTGAAAAGCTTGCAAAGAACAATTGGAAATGAAAAGGAGATAAATTTATATTTTTTACAAATTTTCTTAAACTATTTTGCAAGAGCACTCCGAGTAAATTCACATATTTCTGAACAACTTTTAATTATTTCTTTATATTATTGAATTGGAATACGATTTAATTTATTATGCAGAACAATTTTTATTAGAACTGTAATCAATAAATTATTTTGAATTATATATGTATTTATTTCGTTGTTTGGGAGCTTTTACATTCACTATTCTTTTAATTCGTTTCGTTATATTTTAGTCGAATTTATTTTTTATTCTTATCCTTGTAAATTGATTCTGCTTTTAGAATACAAAAATTTATGTATGTATAAGTAGTTGCTATACATGTGTGTGTATGTTGTTGTTACAATTTTCTTCTTAATATTTATTTGTTGTCGTTGTTGCTATTTTATTTTATATTATATTATTTTATTGTGCTTATGGGAGCGGTTGTAGTAAACATATATTCACATTTTATTGGCGCGTTAGTTTAATGAAAATTGGTTTTATTTCTTTCTTAACTTCTTCTTTTGTTAAAAATATAATTTCATTTCGCAGTACATACATTTGTATATCTATCTATGCATAATATTTAAATAAAATGTTAGTACGCACGAATTTATACTGCGTTGACATAGTTGTAACACATAAACGAATGAATACACATGAAATCTTTAATCATTTCATAACAATCACTTATTCGATACAATAACAATTTACAGCACCATTAAATTAAAGTCATCATTTAATCGCGTCAGATTATTTTCTGAACTTATTTTTATTTCATTAGTAGAATAAGAGTTTCGCTTTACGTCTTCAGACATTTCTTTTCCTGCGGATGGCATAGATACTTTGTTATCTTGATTTTATTATCTTTTCATTTTCCACAATCACTTGTAAATCTTTGGCACACCTTCGCGACTTTCAGCCGACCTGCTAACATTTAACGCCCGTATACAAAATCAGACTAAGCTCAGTGAATACTTTATCCCTTGTAAAAAATTATATTTAACTTAGCTTTCGCCAAATAATCTTCTCTTAAAATTAAATCTAGAACAAAATCAAGATACAGTTTCTGATATGTTCTAAGCATCCCTTCATTTAAGAGAACATTCATCAAAATTGTGGCTTTCAACCACTCACTTCTGTTGGACTCGCGACTAAATAACAAAACATTTATTGAAAACCTGGCACACTATGGTCCAGTCCCTGTACACTATTCTGTTTTTTCATCTCTTTTATAGTTTCTCAGTGCATTCTCTTCTGATAGTCTTATTCACCACAGTGTTGACTTCTTTCAAATGAAGAAAAGCTTTTATATAATAATTATCATAATGTACCATTTTGTCCTCTCATCTGCAAAAAGGATAAAAAATGACATGCGTATTGAAATGTTTACATTGCAAAAACACATGCTCTTTGCAAATGTGGAAAAACCGACAGTTTCGCGCTTAAAATAATTTGAAATCCAAATTGCAAATCGGTAAATCCTGTTGCCCACACGAATTAAAAAATTATCCCCATTGTCACATTCATTCGCCCACATCCAATTCATGTTTATTATATTCTTGAACATTAAGTTTTCATTAAACATAATGAAATACCTGCAAAATCTCTCACTGGAGTTCCAACAAAAACAATTCATTACGTCAGATTTTATGGAACAATATTGAACGAAGGCGATGTAAAGACCATGACTGGCATCTTTTCTAGTCAAAAACAGACGCCAGTATGTAACACTTGTTAATTTTGAGACAATTTAAACTTATCAACACAAGTCCCTTCCAGGACTAAAATAGAATGTATAACATAAGCCAAGCGTGATTCAAGAACAAATTATTGTTACAACTGTACAAATACTTTAGTGAACCTTACCCGTCCGTACTTACACGTACACATGTGATTCCAAGTATTTTCTAGTTCTTTTGTGCTGCCATTTCTTTGGGTTGATTTTTTCTTACAATACCAATTAGGACTTACCTGAAAGTAGCAAAACAAATATTACATGAGCGACGATATAAAACAAACAGTTCATATTAGAGTTTCCGAATTGAAAATTGTTTACATAATAAAAAAATAATAAATTATTATTATTATTATTTATTATTATTATAATTATTATTATTATTATTATTATTATTATTATTATTATTATTATTATTATTATATTATTATTATTATTATTATTATTATTATTATTATTATTATTATTATTATTATTATTATTGTTATTTTATTTATTTAGTAGTATTTAAAATAATTTCAATTTTACAATTATATATTTATAACAAAATCTATATAATAATAATAATAATTATAATAATATAATAATAATAATAATAATAATAATAATAATAATAATAATAATAATAATAATAATAATAATAATAACAATAATAATGATAATAACACAAATACTAATATTATCCTCAATATCTAATATGCTTGCTCCCTGGCTACGTTTATATAAGTGTGCCTCAGAAAAAGAGCGCTCAGGAGATTTGTATTGAAGTTTTCATTTGTATGTTAATTCCCTATAGAGCGAACAATGGTCACAAATTGTTTTATTTGCTAAAAGCTTAAACATTTTTTGATTTCTACCTTTTATAAATAACATCAAGAAAATTTAAAATATTTTTCCTCTGAGGCATAAATAGAATATTAATGTAATAAAATCTACGTGGTTTCTATTCCACCTGTAATTGTGTTTTTTTTTTCTTTTAGGTTCTCAAACATCAAATAAACAGCAGCAGCAGTATCACACGAAAAATTCTTTAAAATTTGGCGTTGGGACAAATATGTCACACACAAATTTTCACCAAGAATAAGAACAATTACTAAAAACAGCAATGTCAATGATTATTGCTGATGGTACACCCAACTGGACAATAAAGCTCCCCAACTCTAAAAACATTAAAAAAATAAAAACGCGTACACCCACACATGTTCGTATACATATGTATATGTATTTCATTAGCTGAACTTATCTAAACTCCGGTAGAGGTATAAACTAAGAGGGCGAGCCCTATCAGGACACTGGGCCCCACCTTCTTCATGGAACTGTAGCGTTGCGTTTTCGAATTAACGGCTTGGACACAAACGCCAACATTTAACCCAACCTGACTGAATATGTCTTAATCACAAGGATGCCTAGGTCTGGACTACGTCTCCACATACATAGAGTTTTTCAGTGAACCAAACCATATTGGGATACTTATCCGAAGGCATTATGAGTTGATGCCGGTAACGTGGTCTGCCAAAGATGTCAATAAGTCTGAAGACAGTCAGTTATAAATCTATTGATTAATTTTTCCATCAATAAGGATATTATGTAGTACAACAGTAGTCCGTTAAATACAAATTTGTGAAGTACAGCGGCCCAATACAAAAAAAATATAAATTTTTAGGTTTTTAATAATTTAAATGTGGGCGGAAATCAAAAAACTACTTCTATTTCAATTCTTTACTTTTAGATTTATTACGCATTTTAAATTTGTTAATATTTTACGAATTTGATAAATTTCCCAACATTTTCTTAATAATTTTTATCCGTTGAAACCGATTTCTGTTGTAACTCTAACGAAATTGAAAGGAAGGGAATTATAATATGGGGCTGAACTCCTTTGGTCGGTGCTGTGGTAGAAGTCTTCACATCATCACGGTGATCAGAAGACGTAAAAAACTCTGATACTATTTGGACTGAGATCCCATGAAAGAATATGTTATAAAGGATGAATGGACGAAACAAGTTGTTAATTTCATTGCAAATTGATTTGGTGGGCTTAAAAACTCATTCATATAAGTATATTGGAAATATATTAACATTTGGCTTCTTTTGAACATTTCTTTAGATCAACAAAATATTTACACTTCATTTATTATCCTCAAGGATGTTATGTTGTATTGTATACAAACATTTACTTACGAAAAGGACACACTACACACTGTACAAAAGCAAATTCACAATGATTTCACTTTTTTATTCTTCCCTTTCATATCATGCATTGTCGTCATTTTCTGTGCAACACACTTCAAATGCAATTTTCTTGAATGGGTGATTAAGAATCAATTTTCTATATTCTTTCTCTTACATTTTTCCTTTTTCCACACCCACACACATATGTATCAATGCAACAACATACCACCAAATACATACTCATGCAAAAGCACATATTGACAACTACCACACCCAACTACCATGGGGATGACCATTTTGGCGACAAGCATTCCATTCAGTTTTTGTTGCATTACTTTTGATTGATGAAAAGTACTTTTTATTATATAAACGATCAAAACAGAACCGCAAATGAAGCGCTTAATGAGCGCACAGTATTCGTAGCTGAGCATAAACGCTGCTCATAGATGCCCCTTGAAATAGATTTGCAAATGCTAGCTGGGTAGTAAAATGTTCACACGCACACACACACACACACACACACATATGCAGTAAGCCAAACATTGACATCCAGCAATGTGTTAATTACTCAGCCGTTGGACAAAAATCCTAGAGGATGCCATTCACATCCAATCACATTTTTATAGGAAGTGACATTTTATTTAATATTTTAATAAGTTTTGCTGTTTATACAACGCAAGCAATCGAATATATTTACACATTTCGATTATCTGCGTTGCGTTGACCACACATTAATTGGGTATTGTGGGCGAATTGGACACCGAGTCATAGTCAACCGCCGACGTCTATGCACCGATACTACATACTTTCTTATGTAAATTTTTCTCCAAAGTAAGTAAAAACTAAAGTGGATTGCTATTGTTATGGGAAATACAATAAAAATGTGGTGCTCTTGGCAGAGTCCAAAAAAACAAAGATTATAGCAAACACCTGTCATCAAGTCCGTTTATACCAATTTTTATTTGTGGACCTTGATTACCAGGATCAATTAAAGGTCTTTAAATATAATCTAACGATTATGATTTATTAAGTATTATAATAAAAATAACCTATTATTTATGAATACTAGCCTTAATTTTATTGCAGCATGACATCCAAAAGACTGCATTTCTTGGAAAAGTGAAAAAAAAAAACATTTAAAGTAGGGAACACAGAAGAGAAAAATAATAAAGAATTACATAGCATATGCGTTCAAAATACCAAGAACTTAGCAAAACATTTACTGAGAAAAACACTTGTCATGCATGAGCCACAGAGCAACCACTCGAACACTACAGAACAACGACAATCTTTATATAATAACTAATGAAAATTTATTAAAGTTTCCTTCAACCCTGTTTATATCCTTCTGAACCAAATACACCCATACACTCATCCGTGTTGTGTATGTGCCCTGAAAGCAGCCTGTGTTCAAGTGTAGACAAGTCATCACGTTGTTTACCATAAATGTTTAAACAAACAAGTCACAAAAAGGTTAAGTAATAATAAAGATGACGAACTCTTCTGATAATGTGCTATTAATCGATTCCAATCTAATACATTTTTTCATGTCCCAAGTGGAGTACTGACACATTGTCAAGGGTATAGTAAGCCAGTACTGTGTCCTGCAGGGTACGTACACACACCCTAATGTGTTTCTGTATGCAGTTTTTATAAATCAATTTTATTGTTACCCAACTAAATGATCACGATGTTATTATGGGCTTATTTATGTTTGCGAGTTGGGAATGCAATGGAAAAAAGTTGGAACTTAATTTTTAGTTACTTGCAGATGTTGTTTAAATAACTTTCGTAATAACATGACGTATCGCAAAAACAAGCTCGTTTTCCTTCTTATTGTTCATTAAAAATTAAAAATACCCACATACATACACGTATACATACATTGATGTAAATACTTTTTTCGAAGAAGTCTTCGGATTCAAAAACCATGGAGGGATTGAAAAACAATTAAGGTGGTGATTTTGTCACTCCAATCAACCCAGAGTCAATAATAACAATAGTTTAAAATATCAATATGAAAACAAAAACATCAAAGAATAATATCATAGAAAAGCTAAATTATTTTGCATTTGCAATTTCTCAAAAACATTTGCGACAAGCAGCGTCGGCGCCGCAATTATGGACAACTAGAGCAGTGAATTGCAACTTTTGAATGAGTTAAATCTGTCTCTTTTTCTTATGTATATCTTACCTATTTTTTAATTCTGAAATTTCTTTTTAATTAATTCGAAGAACATATACATACACTTATTTGGTGTCAATTTTAGTTTTCTAATACCCCATTTTTGCCACTTTTTGAAAATTGTCAACGGTTTAGTTTAACCACGAAGCAACTTACAAACGAATTCATGTTTGGTTAAGAAAAGTGACAATGCATCCCTAAAAATGCTCTATGTGGTGTGGATTATGGGCCGGTGGCATCGCTTTTTTTCAAAGACGCCAATAGCAAGAACCGTACTCTAAATGGCGAGGGCTACCGTCCGATTATTACAAATTGACTTTGCACAAAATGAAAGATCTGGACTTGACTGGCATGGGCTAAACAGTTTATTTTAAGTTAATGGCCGGTAAATTGGCATCCAAGGCCGTGCGATCCAACGTTCTTATACTATTTTTGGTGAGGATATGTGAAAGAACATTTCTATGGAGACAAACCCGTAATATTGGACGCGCATGAATTATATAGATCGTGCTATCGGCTCAAATAAAGATTTCATCATTTCTCTGATTTGTTTGTGTTTTTGTAATTATTATTTTATTATAAAAAGGTCCTATGATTTGTATTAGCCCCAGTGAAAAGCGCATAGGAACTAGCAAATTCTTCAATGATCACTTTGAATTAAAAAATTCTTATTTGAAAGAGGAATCAGCACTATTAATATAAAATCAAGGAGATAAAAACGACAATTCGCGAAAGCTCGAATTTAATTGAACCATTTTTAAATTAAAACGTCTTTTATGTTTCTTAACATAATTTATTCATTTAAAAAACCAGTATAATTTCTACTTTTTAGTTACGATGTGTTATACATTTATATATGAAAAAGTATGTGCTTTATCTTTGAGTGGTTACGACACGAGGACTGGTGTTGATGTGGCCCGCAATAAAAATAACAACATAAAAGAGATTAATTGAAATTGTATGATAGTGTGTTAGTATGATGCAAATGATGCCGTGTTGCTGATGTTGAAGGCAATGATGATGTACTCATGCATCATCATTGTCTTATATAAGACAATATGCTTCATGAAGTTTATTGTCTTCTCCAAAACGAAGGAGAATTCATCAACCACATATAAACACTATTTCATTTTAGTTGTTACAAGTATTTAAATTTTTTTTGGGAACAAGTAACCACAGAAGTTATTCAAAAATCCGTCATGTACACACATTTGAACTAAATTATTACAATTTTTATAAACAACATTTGGGTGACTATAGTATTGTGCAGTAAATATGTACACACTAAACGGAGAATAAAACAAGAAGAGCAACAAATATTCCATTCCGTGTTGATATTTAAAGATGTAAATATTTTTACTTATTACATAAAACTTATTTGTGGGCCAAGTATGTTAATTTATCATAGACTAAGCTTATATACATACCGCTAATGGCAAATCATCAGTTTGAAGCCTCTTATTTTTAATGTACTCACTTGCATATGGACATTCACCCATGATACTACATTTTTTATTGTTTGCGAAAATACTCAAAAAGTTTCCCACAAACTGCAAAACTGTATAAATGTATACGCACAAGTATTTCATTTGCAAATATGGCTAAACAAATGACGGATGAAAAGTAACGGGCACATATATTTTTTAAACAGCCCGCGAAGCGATTCTCTTGTCTGCAGGAAACACCCGGTTTTTGGCGGGATTGGTGTGCCCCAGTTGGTATTTGTTTTGTAATGAGAGTGTAGCAATTTTTCTTGTATTTGTACGTGTCTTCAGTAAATGCCCGTAAGTAAGAGTATATATCATATGTGCCTGTCAGTGTTGCCAAGATATTAATTTTTACCTAAAATTTAGGGTTTATTTTTATGTTCATTGTGAAGTTCAGGGGAAAACGTTGTCAGAGTGAAATTTAAGGCGCAACTGTACGATGTGGTTGAATTTTAGGGTTGCATATCTAACCAGTGCCTCGTTCCTGTAACTGATGTGAGAACTTCTCGCATCGAAAAATTGTCGTCACTCTGTGAAACACAGGATGAGTCAGAATATATTATTTAATGTATTTATACTTTTGTTAGATTTTTATATTAATCAACATATTATTCTATGGATAACCCTACAATAAAGAGCATGACAAGCATAATTACTAATTTTCTCGATGCGAAAAGTTCTGACATCACATACAGAAGCGAGGCACAGGTGTCTTTATGAATAAAAAAAGAAAACAACAAACAAATCGAGTCAATCAGTAAAATAATATAAAAATACAACAATATATATATATATATATATATATAAATATATATATATATATTTAATCTGTTTTTCAATTTTATTAAGTATCTAGATATATTGAGAATTTTTATTTCATATAAATTTAAATTTCAAAGAAACAGTAAAAGTTCTTAGGAAAGTAAGATAATGCTCCGAAGTATGAAAAAAAATTAATATACAAAAAAATTAGAAAACGAATGCTAATTTAAAGATGATTATTTGATATTTGTTTTGATCGATTATTGACATATTGAAACTGGATGGCTTCGATGTTTGTAGGATTTAGTTGTCGATGGTGCAAATGCAATGATATGAATATACATTTTTGTTAGTCCATATTCTTAGTGTACTTTGACTTGACAATTACCATAATCCCAGTTCATCAGTGTTTTATATATTTTTGAAAATAATAACGAATTAATTTTTGTCAATGTCAATATTAGAACTCCACATATGGATTTTCTTGTTATACGAATTTTCATAAAAAAATTCGTGGATTCTTTTATCTTTATTTTTTTCTTTTTATTTTGAAAATACAATTTTAATGTCACTTTTGCTCATTTTTCCGTTATTGAATCACAACAAAGAATTTATATTGCATAAGCTCGATGCAAAATAAAAATCTGCTTTAAATCGCTATATCCGTTTGCTTGTTGTTCCATTTTTATGTCATTTGTAATGCTTCTGCTATTTTTTATTTTTTTTATGTTCCTTATCCATTGAAAACATTCTAGTTACACTGACAGTATTACAAATATATGTATAAATATATATATATATATATATATATATATATATATATATATATATGTATATATATATGGGTGAGTGTGTGTGTGTGTGTGTGTGTTGGCGTTCTATTTGGTAAAAGCAAACGGTACCTGTAGTTGAAGGCTAAAAGGATTTCCTGAAATATGAATACGACAATGCACTCTTTATGCAGCTGAACGTAATTTATGTATAAATTTTTCAAAGTTGTATTAGTAATGAATTTGGCCGAGTAAAGGAATAAATAAGATGATGAGTTTTTCATGAAATCAATTTGTAAATTAACACAAGTAAAAAGTGCATTTAAAATCTAAGAAGTTTCTGATACTTCAGTAATCATCCCAAAACCCTCGGTCGGGCAGAATCGAAAATCTTAAGCATAATTTAAATGACTTATTAATGTGGGCACGCCGTATATTAAATACATTAATATGTAGCAGGCAAAAAGGTTCCTTCAAATTAGTACGGAACGTTTTTCTTAACTTTATTTGCGTACATTTAATTCATTTGTACCAAGCAAAAATCAAAATACCACACATATTTATCCAAAATTTTATTGTATGTGGACTAAACTAATATTTACGATCTTAAAGTGAGTTCTTGTTTAGATTAAAAATAACTTTTGATATGATTTTACTTTATATTTTGTTAGAATATATTCAACTCTATTTTGCAACTGCTTATCGGCGTCACGTCATGACAATGCCAAAATTGAGACACAGACAACAATTAATATAAACAGAGTTCCGTTATTGATATTGTATATGAGTGTCGTTGAAAAATAGATACAGAATAAGATTCATTATATCACTCGACATACACTAAATGTTCATCTACTATTCGTGCCTGATATATAAATAGAAAAAGCTTTACAAATATGTTAATATTTCATTAAGTTTCTTACATAAATTTTCTTAGCGCTTTTTGCGGAGAAACACAGCGCTCTTAGTTCACAAATAGTTCACAGCCCTGTCGTCCGCAGTTCCAGACATCTTATTGAAATTATAAGTTCACACTAGAATGTATTCTTACAGACCAACTCAAAGAGATTCAAAAACATGACAGAAACTGTATTGATCATAATAGAAACTTTACCTTCGAACTGTTTGCAAGATCGTTATTTCCTTATAGTATTGCAGTAAATGTTTGTGACGGAGTTGTGTTTATGTGAAATGTATTGAAACCGCTCAATTTAACAGATTGCATAAAGCATTCAAACTATATATCTGAGTTGTCTCAAATAATTTGTCAATTGCATTGTTTGATTTGTTACAAGGTAAGTGCTTATGTCTATACACATTTCCTTGGTTCGTACACCAAATCATCATTGAAGACATCTCGTAGCTTCCTATATTTCTGTAAAATGTATGTGTACAATATGAACTTGTTGGGTTTGTACATGTGGATGTTGTTAGTAATTTTGCATGCGAGTAGCAAATCAATTTTTTGTTTTGTGCTATAATTTTTCACGTATTATGGGACTTTGAACTAGAAAAAATTATGTTGCATCTGTTACACCGTATTCCGGTTTTGATAGGTTGTAGTTGGTAGACTGTTGGCGGAAATGTGTTTATAGTTTTCCCAAAAGCTTTTACGAGAAAAGTATTCGAATTAAATGACAAATTAAAATTTTTTGTGAGAGCAAAGTCACTAGCAGGTACAAGAACCTTTTGATTGTAACGTACAAGCAATTTCAACGCAGAAAACGTCAAAAGCTTTTGAAAGCTCCTGAAAAGTGGTTGATGTAACCAATGAAGGCCAGTGCTACAAACCCTCAAGCTAATATATAATTGTTGTTTTACATATTGTTTGTGCGAACAAGTTGTGGAACAGACAGAATATATAACGTTCGCTAAGAACAGTTACTTTGTAAACAACAAAATATTTTCGTTTTCAAGTTAAGGATAATTTAATTCTATACATATATGTATATAAAGGATGGTTTGTAATATTTTCCGTTGAAGGTGCAATTTTGACTTTCGGAATTTCGCTAAAAACAATAAAAAATTGGTACATGTTAAATTCCAAAAAATTCATCAAAATAATATGATATTTGTGGAAACTACTACGCTCGCCATGGATGTCATTAAAATCTACCTGATCCACATGGAATATATTATTGAGCGCTACGGTGATTAGAGTTACTCATATATTTACCACCTCAAATGTGGAGTGGTCTAAAGACTGCCGGTGTTGCAGAAGAGAAGGTAAATGTGCGAAAAATTTATTTTATCTATTTTGTAGACGTAATAACAATGGATTTTCTGTTCGAATTAATTTACTGCCTGTTCGCCGATGTCGAAAGCTATCGTTCGTTCGAATAAATAACATTCAAAACAAAAACAAGTTTTGAAAATTGTTTTTGTTTTAAATGCTATTTATTCGAACGAACGATATGCTTTCGAAATCGGCGAATAGGCAGTTAATCACTAGTTAACTGATTGAATGTAATTAATTTATATACGGAGATCGCATCATTACTTCAGTGATTTTAAGATATTCAAATCGCCGACGGAGTGACATGACTATATATCGGCGATGTTGTCGTTGGCAATTATTTTTTAAGTGTAGCCAGACTGCATGATCTCCAATTTTCAATATATCATCCCCAAAAATACCCAAGATAGATGTTTTCGTATCTCCAGTATCCCCACAGCTCACTGGATATACAATCTCATTATTCCCTAAGAAAAATATGTTTCTAACATGAAAGAATTTCAAAGGAGTTTCGAACTCTCAAACTTTCTTGAAAGAGATTCAAACCAATAACGTTAAACCCAAATGGTATTTTATTTCTACCCTCATCTTGACCAGTACAAATGTAATTTTTCTCCGCTGTCGTTCGTATATAAGTTTTTTTTCTTTATTAGTATTTAACACTTTTGCGCACAAACTAATATGAGTTAGCGAGTTTGTTTGGCGAAGCAATTATATGAGAAACAAAAACAAATAGTTACATTTTGTTTTTGCTTTCCATGAATGTAATATTTGTATATAAATGGCTCTTGTGATTTGCACTATTAGGGCATCCATTTTTATCCTAAAAACACATCCTTCATCGAAGGAGATAATTTTTTCATTACCTTGTGCGCTTTTATAAATAAAATTGATTTACATCAATAAATAATATAATTTTATTTCTAATTGACTGTGAGGATTTCCGGGAGATGCACAGCATGCACAGGCCTGCAGTTCACCTGACGTAGCATCCTAGTATGCTAGGAAAACAAATTTAATAACTATCTTTGAAATTATAATATTCAACAACAAAAAGACCAAAAACAACACTTGACTTTTTTTGGGAATAGCCACATACCCACCACCTACGTTCACTGTATTCTCTATATGCTACGTATTCAAGAACTATATGTATTCTATTATTCTATTTCAATATTTTTCAAATATATATTAAGGAAGTTTTCAACTTCATTGGCTCTTGCATTAAGTCGATATGGCTCTTTATTCATTTCATTTGTACACTTGTCTAACCTTTTCAATGTCTGACGCGATTAGAGATCATTCAATAAGAAAACGGTGCGTATATACCAATACGAATATTGGGCTGACTCATCCATTAAACTAAACCAAAACCAAGTTCTGATCTTTTACTGAAATTAATCGACAACAACCACAGTTGGGATCCATGCAATTAATCGACAAACAATTTTTTGGCGTTCGACAGATTTCTGTATCGATAACAGTTTACCATATGACTTTCATCAATTCTTCACCTTATGAATTGTTTTATGTTCTTGTATTTCGAAAAATCTCAAAACGTATGTTTCTAAAGCTTTTGTCCGTTCCTTTTTTTCCGTTTCGTTTAAAATAACTTTACGCAAGCATGGACTTGAATAGAAATGTAGAAAAAAATATTGCTGAACAATTTCTGTTTAAGGGAAATTTAGTATGTAAAAAATTAATAGAAATAAATTCACTCACATGTAAAATAAAAGCTAATATGAATAGAATTAGTATATTTAATCGAATCACGCTGCAAATTCATAATTGGTCGCAACAGTATTTTTACATCTATTTACACATTTAGTTTGGAAAATGTTACATTTTAGAAAAGTAAGAAACTTTTGTGGGTGCTCTTGAATCGTATTGATGCATAACCTCAGTACAAACATTTTTCCACGTAGCGCAACACGTCAACAAGTATGACCAAGTGGTGCTACTTTTAACGGAAACCTGTAGCGAAAATGAAAATAATGAATAGAATAGCAGAAAATGTTTGCTGCCTAATTCTTAAAAATTTATTTGTATTTGAAGCAACTCTAAAAAACCGATTATGGCAATTTTCTTCTAAACTAAACTTCAAAACTATATTATTTTTTTTTTAATACGAAAGCTTCGTTTTAAGCATTAGTTTTTGTCTCTTACACTCCCACATTTAGTTCTCAACACTTTTTCTATGTTGTTAGAAGCAGGAATCATTTTCTCTCTCCTTCTTTTTAATAGATTTCATAATAAAATCAATACAAACACATCGACAAAGAAAATTTAAAAGGCTACATCTAAAGAAGCAGAAATCTTGTGTTCATTCACGATTGCAATAGAGTTGCATTACGTTCTTCTCAGAAGAGAACAGATAATATTATACAAGATTTCAAAATATTGCATTTATTTGTTTATACTTATTGCTTACTGAGACCTGTTCTGCAATCCATGCGGAATAAAAATGGTTGAATTGACATTTCATTTTTTTTTTAAACATCCATTTGTAACCAAACAATATGTTTTTCAAATCCTTTACATATAATTTGCCACATTTTCACTAAATTCTTAATTTCCCCAGATGCAAAGTTCGAAGGGATTACAATTAAAAATATTTTGTTGCATTTTCGTGGAATCTCTTTATAAGTGTCATTTATGTTGTTGATTTTGTAATATATTCAAGTAGTACCAAAGTGGAGGTAGGAAGTTTCTTAACAACCGAGTGGGAAAAAGGTGTAAGGATGCCTTATAGAAGGCCTCTGTAGTCCTTATTTTGGATGCAACAGGCATTTGCATCATGTTGTCATCATGGTACAATTATATACTAGGTAGAATCGAAGAACCGTCTCATTTTTGAAATTGTAGCAGAACCTGCCAAATGTTGTTTATGTCATACAAACATGCACATAAACTATTAAGAAACAACCTGGAAGTGCCTAGAAGTAAGTATCTACCATACATACAGAGAAGGCCTTTCACTATCGCTTCTTCCTCAATAGCTCTTAAAAGGTTTTTCAATTAATGGCTTTTAGAAGACCAGGATATTAACTCCCGCAAATATGCATATTAACATAGAATATCTGGTTTTTTGTTGGTAAAAAATTATACTTCTGAGACTTCAAAGAACGAATAATCAAGCTATTATTTAAAAAATAATTACAAAATTAATACAAGAATCTATATTGAATAACATTTTCATTATTATTGTTTTTTAATTCCTTTCTCTGCAGCTTTTTATAAATATTTTATTTATTGTTCATAGTGTTTGTCTATTCTGTTTTATGGAAAAGCCAGAGGCTTTCTATGACCAACAAATTATTATGCTTTAACATAAAAAAACAAAAAATTGTACTCCTTCTTATGGAACAACTGCCAGGTAATACCAGTTCTACAACGCACGTATTTTTTCTAAGCTTTCTAAACGAAATAAAACAAAATTTGTAACATAATAAGTAAAAACCTCTTCTTAGTTTTCCCGTTGGGATATTTAACGAGACAAATTTCAAACAAATTGTCATACAGAAGCCATCGTTGCCAGAATAGTATTAGTGGGAGCTTCTTTAATTTAATAAGTAATTGCCTAACCAGACAGATCACAAATAAGAAGGTAAATTTTGTACTTTTTGTTAGATAGGGCGTTTTGTACTTTCTGTGAATATATATTCACACATTTCAACTATTCCGCACTTATTTTTAAACAGATTGTTATCTCCCCGAATCACTGGTATCCGGAAGAAGTTTGCGACCAAAACAAAAAAGTCCTTGAAAAGAAAATAAAACGAGTGTGAAATAAGTAGTAACTTCTGTTGCAGTTAGAAGTGTCAACTGTGAATTTCATTACCTTTTTTATTTGAAGGTGTGAGTGTGGGAATGCACAGCATGTACATACTACCTACTTTTAATATCCCTTTGATATAAATAAATATATAGTCGTATGTATGTATGGATATGTGCGTGTATATTATGTTTGCACAAAATTCGCATGTGTAAATAAATAATGAACTGTTAACATGTTAGGCATAGGAAATTGAAAAGTAGGTAATAAAAATTGTGGAATTATGGTCTCACTTTTTAGCCAAAGTACAAAAAAAATAATAACGGAACAAGAAACTAATTTCATGAATACAGAAATTTAAAATAAATATGCATGTTAATTTGTTTGAAAATGCATATCACAATATCGAAATTTTTGAGAGAATAAACCATTATTCTAGGTAAACGTGAATACCCGAAAGATTAAAAATGTATAGAGCTCATGAATTTTTTGCTCCCAATGGGCTATGTAGTCAAATAGTAGGCGCAATTTAGAATCAATGAGTTTTAACATGTATGTTTTGTGCACTTGCAATATTATTCTGCAATTGATATTTTGCAATAGAATTGCCCTTGTGTATATTATATATGTACATGTGTACATACATATGTATGTATGTGTCTTTTAAATTGTATTGAGCGACAAGTTATACATATTTCGTCACGTGTGACAACAATGCACAATGATCACTCGCGTCCTTAAACATTATCTTTCTATTTCTTAAATTACTTAATTATACACGATTTAATTTGGTTAGGATTTTTTATATACATATTTGGTATGTATTGCAAAAACTCAAATTTGAATTTTCTAAAACGCAGATGGGATTAGCATATTTATTCTTGAATTTTCAAAGGAAAAGAGCAATCATTAGGATACATCGGGGATTATCTGATTTTTTCCCCAAAAACGGAATTATATTCGTTGATATTTTATGCTTGTTTCAGGGATCGAAATTAGCTGCAATTAAATGGCACTAATTTGAAAAAACAATATGTACTTTTTATACTATGACGGTACCATTTTTTGATATTTATTATTAATAGAAGGATAAAAGATATATTCAGTACATAATATATACAATATGCATACAAACATATTAATTAGTGTTATAGATCAGTTACAAAGCATATTTTATACTACATATTGTGGAATGGCAGATATTGGCAGAACATAGAAAAGTCAACGATGTCAAAGTTTCATGTTATTGTCTGTATGTAGAACATTGTTATATTAAGCTATCTATGTACATATGTAAGTATGGCGAATCGATGAGATTTTTAAATTGTCTCAAGTAACTCACGGTAGTACCATGGTACCAACAATGTCGAAAATGTAGCAAAATACTACAATTGTACCAACATTTGCATCGCTGGTTTGTTTTCATACAATTTCACTATCGCAAAGGTGTATGAACACATGTGCGACGAGTTATATTTGAGATAGGACGTTACCCGTCGTAACATATTTAACTTAAAATGTCATCACTAAAATATCTTAGTTTACACCATATGTATTCTTTTAGTTATCTTGTATAGATCGTGGGTGATTTGTTGAAAATACTTTTTTGTCACTCATATTTTTTTAACAGTAATAAAACCGACTTAGCTATTTTTTCGGTTATAATAGACGGATTTTTGCCATTATTAGACAAACCTTACTTTGTCATTCAACCTTATTTAATTTTTAATATTCAACTATTTAAATTTTGGGGCCTACGCTTCCCGAAAATAAAAGTCAGATTCTCAATTGCAGTATTAAATTTTATATAAAAGTACGAAAATCGAATCTATGATGGTTTCCGTTATCTTGAACAGCTTTCACCCATTAGTGGGCAAATTCTTTTTTTTCAATCATATTCAACTTATTCTACTTTTAGCTGAGGGCCAGCATATGTATATATCTTTTGGTATTGTAAAGAATGTTAGCTGAAGTAGTTAACGCATAGCCAAAGATCGTACGGTGGGATCCATTATGAACTCAGTTACAAGAAGAATAGATGCAGCGACTTTTAGTCTCATGCGTTGTTATTCGCGCATAAAAATATTTTTAGTAAACTTCATAAGTGCTTAATATAATTTATATTTTGCATTTTCCCTTACAAATACTTTAATTGTTATCCGATAGATTTCTAATTGTATAAAAGTATAGAAGAATATAATAGATTCATATCGAATATAAGTTATTTATTGGGTTTCTAAAGTATACGTGCACGGATGCCAACCCGACTTTGTTGAATTGAATTGTTCAAAAAGAGGTACGTATTTTGCGATATTTGGGAAGCTTGAAGTGTACAGTGGATAAGAAACAAGTAAGAAATTTATTAAAAAACTGAAATTGTGTTTCTTAGTAAAATATTTCATAAGAATATGTTTATAAATAAATAAATTGTTAATAAATTAACTATTTGACGTACTGTCACTGTACTATTATAATACGAAATTTATTTGTTGGGTGGTTAAGCAAGTCAGATTCATAAACCGCGGTCCCGGAAATCCCCGAAAGGCGAGTTTCAAATAAACTAGATCAATTACAAAAATTTATGTTGCATCGGGCTCTTTTCTTCTCTTATCAAAGGTGTACTTTAAAGCTTACTTACGAAAAAAGTAATGCAGTTAGAAAGCTGCGGTGTGCTGCATTAGAAAGAGAGTATTGTCTACTTCAAGAATTGCCAACAAAGCACAAATAGATTTTTTCATCCATATATGCATATGAAACGTATGCACTTTATCGGTGCTTTACCAAATTATCAGTAGACTATAGGAGCAGTTCTGAATAGTCTCAAACCTCTCATCTTATGCAAAGACTTTTATATATTATTTGAGAATTACGAAATTATTTTAAAAAATCACGTTTAAGTAAGTAACAGACTTTGAAATTTATACAAACAAACCGCAACAAGCAATTTTTATTCGATGTGAATCTATTTTATATTTCCACACTTTACACAATTAGAAATCCATGTTGGGGTTCTACGTCAAATTGGTGTGTTCGTATTGGCTAATAATATCAAACTACATACCCAGGAATAATATATTTATGTATGCGGGTAAACATGGTTGATTGGCACAGTGTATTATTTTTTATTTATTTATTCTAAACGCTGATTTATTTTATAGAAGCCGCTTACAAGTATTTTTATAATTTTATGATTACATTATATTTAAAAATGTTCTCAGTTTTTTGCTTTTGTAGCTAATGTGAAAGCTTCTCGCATCGAATGAATCATCGTCGTTCTGTATATAATGCGGCGAGGATACTTAGTAACCTGTAATACGCCTCTTATACATCTTAATCCATAAAAAAAGTAAAAATATTTTTACGAAGTGATTTCGTATAACTTTACTGCTACATGCAAAAGTTTAGGAGCTGCTAAATTTAGTTATTTTACCCTAAATATGTTTTTGAGATAATATATGGGAAACCCATTACAAGAGCATGTGGGCTAATATGTAATTATATGTGCATGATTTGTGTTATTCTTTCAGATAACTTTTAAAACTTATTGTTTTTTTATTTTTAAATAAAGGGTAAGAAGTATGTATATTTTTGATTAAAAGAGTAAAACTCTTTTGGATTATCTTAAACAAAATCCCCATTAAGCCAAGCCTGAAAAGAACACAATATCAGTTTCATAATTAATGTGATTCTTGCAGCATTTGACAACATGTGCATTTATAATTTAATAATGAATATTTGCAATAAACTGAAACCATTCCAATATTAAAACCCATTAGGGTGATTAAATTTTGCAATACTTTATTAAAACCGCTAGTTTTGGCTTCAACTTGTGAGCAAAAGTAACACGGTTACAAAATCACATATTTCACCGAAGAATTTTTGCACTTGTGTTATACACCCCTAGTTTTTATTGTTTTCATACCCAGATATCAGAATAAATAACAAATAATTTTATGTGTAAAAAATGGGAAAATTCTAGGAAATGAAAATAATGAAATGAAACAAAAATTAACGTAGGGATGATTCATTAGAAGATACCAAACATCCATTGATTCATTCTTAATATTGAAAGTTTAATACAGAGTATAAAAATTTATAAACGAACAGGTTTACTTTCCTGTCCTTTTCAGTAGAAGTTTCTCTTAATAACCTAGAAATATAGTCTTTCATCATACCGTCAGTATACTGGCCTTGGTAACGTGATTTTTAATACGTAAATGGAAGTATAACAGATATGCCCCGTAAGTCCTTTTCCTTTGTTATTTTAATAAGTTCACTGCGAATACTGCGATGCTAGTCAGCGGTTCTTTTACAAACTCTCGAAGCCATTTTGCAAAATGTGCAAACAATTAAGCACGTTATTTCCCTGAGAGGTTGCTGTTAGCTGAAATAGCGAACATAAGAATACGATGCCTTTGGCCCGAGTTCCACTTGTCTCAATGACGAAGGCATACCCACTAGCCGCTGAACATTATCGACTGCGATTAACACCGCCATGTACCAAGAGAACACAATACAGCACTCTCTTTATTAGGAACCTGTAGCAAAAAATTTCCGGATGGAGAAAAATTCAAAATAGCTATAAACTCTATAATTTCTAACCTGTCTTTTTTGTTTTGTTAACACCATCTCCTGCTTTGTTGTACTGCTCCAATAGAAAGAGAGTGCAAACATACTATCGAACACCACGAAATCAAATATGCTACAACTTCTTAAAAAACAAATATTTTCTTTTATAATCATAATATATTTTCTTTTATATACATATATTAAGTAAAACCCACAGCAAAATAAAATTTACTGTTACCATATTCGTTTAGCACATGAAAGTAATGCCACAGTTCCTGCCTCTATAAAACTCATTACCTTCGCCATGCGTTTTACACAAGCTAAAAATGTTGGTAGTATTTCCGAAAGGGACACGTTACGAATCTTAGCCTATTAAAATCTTGATTGATTAATTGAATAAATTTAGTTAGACATGATGACTAAAAGTCGAAAAATACAACAACATTCCTCAAAATCGTTCTTTGCAGGCAAGAAGTCAAAATAATAGTTTTTATTTAAAGTGGACTTTTTAACAATTATGGTAAGAGAATTATTAATAAAATGCGAATATTTTATTTATTTTTAATTTCTGAAGCGACTTTTCGAAGTATGACTTTCATTGGGCTTCCTTATTGACACAGCTATTGGTTTTATTTGATTATATGACAATTGGATATTTAACTTGACTTTTTTGCTTTCATCTCATATCTTAATTTAAACAATACGATTAATTGACTTCCACCTCTGTACTCTTGTTTTAAGGCGAGTGCATTTGCCTTGCAAACCTTTTGTTGCTCGTAATTGAAATACGTGAAGGTATAACGGCTAACAAAATAAAAACACCACTTCACATTTACAGCAATCAAATAAAAATTAAATACCGTAATTTTTAATGAATGCTAGAAAACAAAAAGAAAAATGAATATAAAAACTCATGTTAGAAATAAAGGGTTGTCTGGCATCTAACAAGCTTTGTGCAAAGGGATTTGTTGGAAGTACACATGCTTATCCTTGTACTTATGTATGTGTACACATATACACATATAAAAGAATGTTGCTGTGCAATGATTGCCAACTCTTTATATTTATAACAGGTATAAACAATTTCATACTTTATTTAACTGTATTGAACTAATTAAAATGGTGGTCAAATCTGAAAGAAATTTTTCCTAATGTGAAACCTAATTCGATTAGGCTATGACCCTAGTTGGGATATTGAAACTTATATAGAAAGCTTTTTGCTAAAATTCGGTAAAATAAAAATAAACAAAAATTACTCTCAGCAAGAGACAAAAAGGCCCAAAAATACGGGAACATGAAAAACCAAAAATATATATAGACATATCAACTAACAATAATTTTACTTATTACAATTAAGAAATAGTTTTTAACCAATAATTTCTTCAAAACTTTAAAATACAATTTTCCAGTTTTAATTTTTTTTATATCTCGAACAGCTGGTTAATTAACTACATTCTCAAACTAGCCCGAAGATATGCACATAAAACAACTTGTATGTATAATATACTTTTACTCTAAACTATTTAAATAGAAAGCTTTCAACTAACTTCGCCCTACGACAAATCATTTTTCTATTTACTGTCTTCAAAAAATCACGGGAGTAATTCCGACGATTGAAAATGTGAACATTTTAAAGTCAAAAATTACTTCATACTTTCAACTGGTGTTGGTACATCAGAGGTTTAATAATGCGAATATTATACATAGAAATGATATGTGATTAGATAAGATAACAAATGAAAAATGTGGATCAAACTGGTTAATAATACGACAACAACGTGAAATTATACGGTTCTGTCTAAGCTAACACACATACATACTCGCATGTATTAAATTCATTTATTTCAAATATACTTTGCAAATAGTCGCAAGGCAGCTCTGAGTGAGTGAATATCAAGCCTCTATGGTAATTATTTACATATTATTCAAAAACCGAAGAGTTTAAAAATACTACTGTAGAGAAAACTATAAAGGGCTCCTTTATCTTCATCCGCCGGAATTAGCACTAATTTCTCCAGAAAAGTATTTTCATTAAATGAATTATTGTGCAATATTTTATATTTTCAAGACATGCCACAACTACATTTTCATTGAGTATCTCTTTGGTCATATTTTCTATACACTGATTTGGCACCAAATTGCTAGATTGCGGTTTTTAAATTGCTTTAATAAAATTTTACTCCTTTAGGTTTTATGTTAAAAAGATTATATATGTTTCTGTTCAATACATACTCATTGAAAACTTTTATTATTAGAGATTCTTTTCTAGAAAGGAAAACAACATTAATATACTCAATAAAATGCACCTATAGTTTCTCTAATAATAAACATTTTAAATGAGTATAAATATTGAACAGAAACATATATAATTGTGAATTTATTAAAAATGTATCTACCCTCCCTTGCGAATATAAATTTTTAAATAAAAACTTCTTTCCTAGAAAAAAATAAACATCATAAATTTGAGGTCCTTTTTCTCAAATCGCAACACTGCAAATAAAAACTTTTTTCACGTGCGTGTTGAAATAAAGGACTACAATAATGTTTAGTCATCTAGGCATTCCCATTTTTCAGAAATTCAACCTTTACAAGATTTCCAAACATGTCATTTCACAAAAATCCGAATTTTTTATTTCAATAATTCGTCTGTTAAGGGTTTTGACTGTTGTGCTTGATAAGGGAGCATAAAACTCAAACAAATTTTAATCGTCTATATTAGCAATTTTTATCATCTCATAAAAGCTATGGGCCTAGTTGTCTGACTCGTTAATTTTTTTTCCAGTTTGGTTCAAAAATGTGTGCATTATTCTGTATGGAATACATATTCTCAAATTTCTGTGTTTAACACCGTTATGTTAACATATTAACAGAGTGCTGTTAACGTATGTACTTGGTTATAGATTTCGAAACCTATATGTTCGGACCTATTACGCTCTGAATTTTCAAAGAAAAATAGCAGCAATAAGTAAACATCTTCAAGCACATCATGTTGGTCGTTTTCCACAATCAGAAAATGATACGCTTTTCACAGTTTACATATTAATTTTTTTTATTTTTTTTTTTGTAGAAATAATTGAAATTATCTGCTTTTATTTTTTCTCGAATATACATATAGGACATAATACGATTTAAATTTTTTTGTGCTTAGTTGGTCAAATGTTTGAAAGATGTGAACGTAGCTCAAAGTTAATAAGTTTAATTCAAGTTTTATTTTCACTTACCAAATGCAAAACTGTGTTAACAACTTCTCGATTAGTGACCTGATTAACTTGGATGAGACCGATAAGTACAGCAAACTTTATATTATCAGCAGTAGTCATTCTTAATATCTCTTCCGGCCGTTTAATTTCAGTTAACGGCGGACGAATTAAGTCCGCCATTCTGAACGCGTTGAATTTAAC
>OY776280.1:85000-102500 GCA_963675445.1 Linnaemya vulpina | reverse complement strand
TACAGCTCAGTTTAAGTATAATATAGTCACCCAAATGTTCGTATATGCATTTGAAAGTCTTTCGTCGTCTCAACAGTAGCCTACGCTAGATTAAGCACATTATGGGCCTTCAGCTATTAGCCTATTTACACTTACAACGTCTTTACAAGGTGTTCACATCTCATTTTGTTGAACTCAACATCTTTCGATTATTTTAGTGCCATTACTAAGGAAAATCGAAAAAAACTTCAAAAACTCATACCATCACTAGAAAATATACAAGGGTCAAAAATTTATACAATGAGCGAGACAGAACAATATAAGTAAATTTCAATGTAATCAAAAAGAATTAATAATTAATCATAGTAATACATAAAAATAATTTATTTATAGTAAAAAGAAAAAATACTTCGTTGTTTGCCCAAACCAAAGCACGTGAAGTAATAATTGACAGATGAAAGATGTTGAAAATGTAATGTAAACAGGTTTTTTCAATTTTCAACATCTACACACATCTCTAAGATTTGAGTAAGTTTAAATAGGCTATTAATGTGTCAGCTGATCAAGCTGTTAATGTAAGAAAATGTTGCCGTAACGTCCCAAACTGCAGATATTAGAATTTCATATCAATTTATGTGACAGTTCTGAGACAGTGATGGACTGTATGTATGATGAATGAGAATGGACACTAAAGACCATTTACGGTAGTTATTTCTCCTTCGATATGTTTGGTTGGTATATATGTATACAGACGTGATATACGTATATTATGTATATAACTTTCTAAATATATATATTATTTGCATTGAAATATCGTATGTCTGTATGTGATTGTTCGTTGCAGAAGTTTTGTTACTATTATCATATTACAATATATGTAATATACATTTCAATATGGAAACAAATGTGTAATTAATTTGGGTACTTTATCAACACAAACGCTAATTATATAAACATATTGAAGTACCATCAATGTTATATGTACAATAAAGTCGTTGTGTATAAATAATTATTTGTTGTTCGTTTATGTGAAAAAAATATGACACGATTTTAAGCATTCTATAAGTGTAGCAACATATACATATATATGTACTTACATATAAAGAATATCATCATTTAGCTTACATCTAAAACTTCTACGTTCGACTGTTCCAACCTTTAGTGATGACAGAAAAATTAACGAAAGATGTTAAGTGAAACAAAATGAGAAATAGGCATATATATATAAAGAATGTATATATTTTACATGAATGTGGTACTACCAGCTCTATAACAAAAAACAAACATCTACATACGCACACATGCATATATGTTGTTGGTACAAAAATACAGAGGTTTCCAAGTTATCTGTGTTCTTATTTTCAAAAATAAGCTTCTCGATTTATGTAGGTCGATTAACCCAAGGACTCTATAAAATATATATTATATATTATATATATATATATATATATATATATATATATGTATATATATATATATATATATATATATATATGTATATATATATATATATATATATATATATATATATATATATATATTATATAGTCTTTGATTAAACCTTAAACATCTGAACTAGAAGGGTTATATGATAATTGTAACATTGGTACCATGATGATACTGTACAGCGTTGTGCATAGGCCCTTAGCCCTCGGCAGTCAAAGGATTAAATTTATTAACGTTTTTCTGGTTCCGCGACATTTTCACAATGGTATATTGTTGAAGATGTGGGACATGCTAAAGTCATATATGAATTAAAACTATGCACATAAAAGTCAGCTGGTGTAGAGGGTATGAGTTTATGAACCAAGATGCATTTGATAATATAGCCTGAACAGCTGTTAACTACTATGGAAGAGAAGATTGGTAGTTTGAACAGCTTTTTAGTCGAAGAATATGTTTAGTTGCGTATTAAATATAGTAGAAGTCGTTTGTTGCGGTGGTGCACTATCCAAAGGAAACGTTAGAAAATCTCTCAAAAGCAAACAAAGGAATGAAAAAAGAGAAAATGTTCCAAGAAATAGAAACAATGGAATAATAATAATGGAACTTCAGAGACAAAAACAAATAACGAAAACGCTGCTGAAAATATATATTTCGTAATTTTTAGTTTCTTTGTTCGTTCAACGAAGTGAAACGACGTCATACTTCTCGAGACAATAATAGAAAAAATTGATAAATAAATACAAAAAGCATTTTAAACAATTTAATAATTTAAAAGTTGTTTGATGTATGTATCTACATGCATAAATACAAGAAAAAAGTGGTTGCAGCTGAAAATAAAACGCAATTTTAAAATAACCCATAGTTAATATACATACATACACATATTTCATTATGTCTATCTACTTGATTACTTGAAAATTATTTTAAATCATCATATTTACAAGGTATATATAAACATATATGTATATAGTTACAAAATTTAAATAACTATAATAGCTTCCACAAATCCACTTCGCCTCGGATTGGTAAAAAATTGTTATTCCCGTGTTATATATACCAAGAATATATACAATGTACATATGTAGATATATGGAATATTTTGCACCTTCATCACTCTTGACTTTGGCCAAGAACAATATCTGTAGAAAAAAAAAATAACAAAACAGATCATAAAAAATACAGCTGAATATACACATAAAGCAAAAAAATCTGTATATGTACACATAATAAGCATTTATATTATTGTAGTATCTAAACATCATTTATTGTACATTGTAGATATCTATGTATATGTATATAGGTACAATATTCTTACATAGGCATTTAGTATATATATATATATAAATATATATATATATATATATATATATATATATATATAAATATATATATATATATATAAATATATATATATATATATATATATATATATATATATATGTATATATATATATATATATATATATATATATATTCATAAAAATATATATACATATATATATATATATATATATATATATAAATATATATATATATATATATATATATATATATGTATATATATATATATATATATATATATATTCATATAAATATATATACATATATATATATATATATATATATATATATATATAAACGTATATATATACATATATATATATATATATATATATATATATATATATATATAAACGTATATATATATACATATATATATATATATATATATATATATATATAAACGTATATATATACATATATATATATATATATATATATATATATACATATAAATACATATATATATATATATATATATATATATATATATATATTATATATATATATATATATATATATATATATATATATCTAATATATATATATATATATATATATATATATATATATATATTTATATATACATACATACATATATATATATATATATATATATATATATATACATATAAATATAAACATATGTATGTATGTTTGTACATATGCATGTGAAAAAAATTATTGTTTCAAATGAAAGAAACAGAAATCAACTATTTCAGTAAGTCTTTGTAAAGCTGGTCAAATTTGTTTACTAGTTGATTATGACTGGTTGAGTATGACAGATTTATAAATGGTATTGATTTAAAAAAATCGGAACCATTGAGTAACTGAACGCGCATAGAAAAAGTGTAATAATAAATATTTTTGAAACACGGTCAATGTGAAAACTAGTAAGAAGGTGTTTTCCAAAAGAAAGTTTGAATTGGTCCACGAAAGTGCTGTACGTAAGAATTAATCATTATTTGAAATATTATGAGCTATGCTTAATGCCTGAAGACCTCAAAAGAATTTATTGGCGTAATAAATGATGGCAGCTAATTATATTAATTTAGAGAATAAACCTACGTATGAACAATGGAATAGTAGAAAAAATAATTTAAGTCATATTAAAGTGTACGGAAGCAAAGCATTTGTTCATATTCCAAAGTTCAAACGGCAAAAATAGTACGATGTCTCCTATGAAGGTACAATAGCAGCCGATGAAGAAAATGTAAAAGGATATAGAATATTAATGAAATAAACTAATAAGATGATAATAATAAGTAAAGATATAAAATTTAATGAAAAATGTTTTCAAGAATCCTTTAGAATGACTGTTCTCAATTGAACCAATAAATACCGAAATACATAAATCAACATTTTTAAATGCAGAAAACTTAATCCTGAGAATATTTTAGTAGAATTATAATATAGCAATGACAAAGAACATTGCTCTGAACTATCACCAAATAAATCATATAAAGATTGATCAGAACTTAATAAGTTATTTTGAGTAAAAACATACCGTAAATTAATAATAACACACCAGGATCATGGCGCAAAATGATCGAAAATGTGGAAACCGATTTCGAACTTTAGTTAAATGCTGCTAAAAATCAATACCAATCATTCGTGAAAACAAAACTTGACAATTAACAAATTTGCCAGAAGGATGCAAATAATTGCATCCAAATGGGTTTTTCAAATTAAAAGTGCTTTCATAAACCATTGCGTTGGAACTAAAAAAATAGTGATTGAAATTTTTAATTCATCAAAAAGAGAAAATGTCTAAAAAAAGTGGATTAGAAGATGCAATACCAAGTTATATTCCATTGGATACAGAATATACTAAAATAGTAAATGCTAGTAAATAATAAAAAATACAGATCAATAGGAGGGATGTTATTATGTATATATTTCTATTACACCAAAGCCGTACATATATGTTGCCGTTCAAATATTATCCAAAAGAGTAATCCTCGATAGTTTGATTGGGAAGCTGTGAAGGAAGTTCTAGGTTATATAAAAGCAACAATTGGTACTAAATTAACTTCAAAGTCAAACTCTAATGTGATATTTTATGAGGATACAAAGCCATATGTTCATCAAAGTAGCAATCTACTATACCTTTATTCTCTACTGAAGCCGAATTTTTTACAGCGTCATATGCCGGTCTAGAACTATGGTTGCTATAATTAATTAATGATATGAAGATATCTACTTCTAAACCCAATCTCATGTAAAAAGATAATTGGAGCTGCATCAAAATTATCACATCAGCAAAATTCAGTGCAATACGTTAAATATCATCAAGAGAATCGAGTACTTGGTATGTCACAAATAAAGCAATAAAAGAAATTAAAATTGTTAAAGAAATATTTTACAATAAGATTTCTTCAATCAAAGTTTCATCTGAAATGGTTAATAAAACCCTATGAACACAATTATATTATTGTTCAATGAAGTATTGAAATAAAAATAAAATTAATTTGTTTTTCTTTGTTATAAATGAAATTTATTTGTTGGTCCAACAATATACTGAGCGAACATCACCAAAAGTAATATTTTTGTCCGATATTAATGTATGTTTGATATAAAATACATCAATAGGGTCATTATTTAGTTGTGGAAAATTTATTCTGTCTCAATTTACGGAACGGGCCTGAATGATTGTCATATATTGAAAGACATCTTAATTAGTACATGTGCGTTTATATCTACATAAATTTATGTAAGCAAAATATGAGCTAAACTTTAGTTACTAATTTTCTTTTCAGAAAACAAGAAAAGGGCGATTGGAAAATATAAAGCAGTTAACAATTGAAATATAGCTCAATAATAATCATTCTGAAACCTTAGATTTTTATACACATATACTTGATTTTTTCACTCTCTTGGAGTTGTTTCTCCGAACGAGGGATTTGAAAAAAAAAACTTTTGAAAGATATTTAAAATAGAGCGTTTAAATATGTCTGCTGACTCTCCAAGGCGTTCTTCTGGAAGTATTGCAAGGGGCGTGATGTCCGTTCCTGCTATAGTACCACCACAGGTTGTTAGTGACAGATCTATATTGGATTCAGCTATTGGCTTTATTAATGACGTTACTTTAGCCCATCCGCCTCCTATAGACCCGAAAGATACTATAACATGGGCAAGATTTGAAACAAGTGCAGATATAAGCGATTCACGATTTGGAGAAGATTGGGAATTGGAAGGTAATATAGCTCCACCACTCCTTCTAATTTTGGGATATGGACTTGGTGTTCAAGTTTGGGCAATACCAGCAAATGGTGAAGCCGTTGAGGTACTTTCTTGGCGGCATGGTATAGTTTCGGCCTTAAGAGTTCTTCCAACTCCTTCATCGAAAATAGCTGACGAAGATAACAGTCGAGCTGACGAACCCAATGATGCTTTTGGAGATAAAAGGCCTTTAATTGCTTTGGTAGATGGCAGCTCAACATCAGGATCCCAGCCCCAGTTCTGCGCTGTCAATTTCATATCCCTCAAAACTGGAGCGCAAGTGAAAACAATCAAGTTTAAAAATCCTGTAATTGATATACTCGCTAATCGTACTTCCATTGTTATTACCTTTCATGAACGTATTGCAGTATTTGACGCTCGATCATTAGAAGATCGTTTATCGATTACAACATGTTACCCAAGTCCTGGGTAGGTTGTAGTAAAAATAAATAATTTCCTAAATAAAACTTCTTGTCTTTTAGAATCAATCCTAATCCTGCTGCATTAGGTCCCCGATGGCTGGCATACGCAGAAAATAAACTTTTACATACAAAACGCAGCGGAGGTGGTTGCGATGGTGATGGCGTAGCAAGTTATACAGCCACTGTTTTAAATGCTTCTAAATCTCTAGTTAAAGGACTAAGGGAGTTAGGAGAGCAAGTCGCCGCTGGATTAACCGGCACTTCTGGTAGTACAGGCAATTCAAAGAATGCATCTTTTGATTCGGCTTGTGGAATTGATTCAAAACAAGCTGGTATAGTTACCATAATAGACGTCAAGGTATAGAAACAAATGAATATTAGCAAAAATTAAATTCAATAATGTGTCATTTATCATATAACTCATATACTAGAGTATTAAATTAATCCACATTTTATTTTAGTCAGTTAAACGCTCGATTAATTAATTGGGGCTTTTGTTTAATCGGTTAATATAACGGCCAGTTTCTTTTAGAATTGTTTTAACTCTAATATGATTTTAACCATATTCTAAATTATTTAAAAAATTTAAATTGATCATAGAGGGTTTTTAGCTAGTTTCTATTAGCATTTCTCTGGAGCTAACGCATAACATCTCCATCCAACATTTCTTAGATGAACAAAATATAGTATGTTTTTATTTAATAAGAAGTTTAATTAATATAAAAGTCCTTTTGACTTTATTATTCTATATTGGCTAGTTTTTTCACCTGAAAATGTAGTTGTAAGAGAAAAAGAAAATAACAACAGCAAACAATTACTTCAATATAAAAATAAATTAATTTTATAATAATCGGTTGACCGATTAATTATATATTTTTAGAAATTGATTAATTTGAATATACTAAAATACATAAATTACCCATTATTTTCAGACTGTAATATGAAAAAGAAACAATAACAAAATATAATTCATGAACTAAATGAAGGAGAAAAGGAATTTATAAATGTGACCTAAAAATGAAATTGTGTGAGAGATTTTTTTCTCGCAAGTTTTGCGATTTGGAAAAATTTATGAAAATTCATAAAATTTTAACTTTGAAGCTATTTTTTTTATCGGTCAGATTTCTGCAACATATTAACTGCCTGTTCGCCGATGTCGAAAACTACCGTTTGTTCGAAAAAACAACATGTAAAACAAACAAAAAATTTAAGAATTGTACATGTTTAACGTTGGAAAACCGCAAACAAAAAATGGGGTTGCTTCAAAAGATTTCGAAAACTTGTTGAACAAAAGTGCATTGCTTATATAATTATGAATACAACTCGGTGTCATCAAACCGTGGTGATTGATAAATTTGAACAAAGCATATCCGATTGTTGTTAACAAAATAATAAATTTAAAATTTTGTTATATTAAAAAACTATTGTTTTTGCAAATAATATTAATATTGTCGTATGTGACAATGTGGGTTCATAATTAACTTGTCTCATCAAAATATATCATTTTCATTAAAAACACTTACAAACTTATAGTGGCACAAGTGTATAGCAGGCATAGTTAGAAAACTGTTGTTTAAACAAGCAAGTAACAACAATAGTTATTAAAAGTTATAGAAAATGTTTTATGATAAGTTTACTCTCCAATATAGTTAAATATTGTTTTCAAATTGGTGTATTGGGGTACCGTGAAATAACTTTTTTTTTATTAATAAATGAACTATTTGACATACTGTCATTGTACTATTATAATATGAAATTTATTTGTTGTGTGGTTAAGCAATGTCTATATGCATTTCATTGGCGCTTTTTACCAAATCGTCAGTAGACTTCAACCACAGTTTTGAAAAAAAAGGACTTCTAATTGTATAAAGGTGTAGAAAAATAAAATAGATTCATATCGAATAAAAGTTGTTTGTTGGATTTTGGTTTGTATAAGTTTCATAGCCTACTACACTTATTATAATGTAATTTTTTGAAATCATTTGTGAATTTTTATAATTAATTTATTAACATAATTCTCAGATGGTTTATAAGAGTCTTTTAATAAGTTGAGAAGTTTGAAACTTTTCAAAACTGTGGTTGAAATCTACTGACGATTTGGTAAAAAGCGCCAATGAAATGCATATAGACATTGCTTACCACCCAACAAATAAATATCATATTTTTTTATTATTTTTAGTTATATATTATTATTATTATTATTATTATTATTATTATTATTATTATTATTATTATTATTATTATTATTATTATTATTATTATTATTATCATTATTATTATTATTATTATTATTATTATTATTATTATTATTATTATTATTATTATTATTATTATCATTATTATTATTATTATTATTATTATTATTATTATTATTATTATTATTATTTATTATTTTTATTTATTTATTATTATTGTTCTTAAAAATTACTTTAGAAAATGTTTAACAACATGTGTTGCAAAAAAAAAGAATTCAAAAAGGTCAATCAACAAAGTCTTCCCATGTAATCTATGAAAAACGGAAATTGTTGATATTGATTTATGTTTGCGAAAAAGATATAACGAACTTTAAAAACAAGTTCTGAACTTTGAAATAGAACATAAATAATGCTAGTCGCGCTCTTCCAATACATACTTTGTTATACATATGTACATATATGTATGTATATTTTTAGTGTGGGTGTAGATTTTACTTAATTTTGCTTAAGAAAGGCATTCATTCACTTGTTACGTTATTTCTAATATTATAGTTTGCTTATTTTTAATAACACGTGTTAAAAATTTTGCTTATATATTTAATATTATGTAGTTGTAATTAATAGAGATCTAATTTTCGAAGAATTTGATGGTACTTTGTTTTGCATTCACAGACTTTTTATTGACAGTATGATGCAAAATATTAAGATATACATATAAGTTATTAGTATATATAATGAAATATTTGATATATGTATGCTATAATTCACTTTCATTTAAATAGAATTCTCTGAGGGATTACAGTCCCACATCGAGTGTACAAACATCCAGCAATCACACCGCGGCTACCGATACGATGATAGCTCACTTTATAGCACATTCAGAAGCTTTGGTTGCGGTGGAATTTGATAATTCAGGAATGCTTTTAGTAACCGCTGATCGCAGAGGGCACGATTTTCATGTTTTTCGCATTCAGCCAAATCCTCTAGGATCCAGTCTCGCAGCGGTACATCATCTTTACATATTACATCGTGGAGATACTAGCGCTAAAGTACAAAACATTACTTTAACTTTGGATTCCCGTTGGGTTGCTGTTTCAACGCTTCGTGGTACAACACATGTTTTTCCCATTACTCCTTATGGAGGAAGCATGGGGGTCCGAACCCATTCCTCTTTGCATGTTGTTAATAAACTATCACGTTTTCATCGTTCTGCTGGATTATCTGGTGATGGAAGGTCCAACTCGCCAATTTCACATTCGGAAATTACGACATATTCCCAACCCTTACAGCCCTATAATAATTCAACTTTGCCACCTTTTCCTCGCCCTACGGTGGTTATGCCATTGGCCCAATTGCGGCAACCCTTTGCTCTAGGATCTCCACCAGGGTCTGCTTCTCTAGCAGGCGGAAAATCTGCTGCAGGCGTCTCCGCGTCAGGAACACAGCGTCAAAGATTATCTTCGCTATCGGATGACAGTGGAAAACCGCTAAGTGTATGTGCTATTTTTGCAAAATCACGATCATGGCTTTTAGATCCCCCCAATGTTACACGGGAAGCTTCTCACCGCGTTCAACGTAAAGCTGTTGATTCATTGTTTGTGATGGCAGGACATGGTGCTCTTATACAATATGATTTAGGCACAAAACTTGCTTCAAGTATGTTTTTGGCTTTTGAATACTATAGCTATAAATATCCAGATTTGTTTTAGATGTCGCCAAAGAAAAAATATGTGACGATACTCCTATTGAACTTGAAGTCGAAGCTAAAGCTCAATGGAATTTAGGAAGACGTAAAGAGGGATCGGAAGAGATAATGCCACCTTTGCCGTTGGATAATTGGTTAATTAAAAGTAGCACTTCTAGCATGTTTACAGACAGTATTCGTCAATATGATGATTTAGATGAAAGAAGTGAATCTTGGCTTGCGCAAGTGGAAATAATAACTCACGCCGGTCCACATCGCCGTCTTTGGATGGGACCACAGTTTGTTTTTAAAACATATAACTCCCCAAGCGGGTAAATATTAGTTTGAGAAATCCAAGAACTGGATATAAATATTACTGTGAATTTCAGGTCTAGTTTAAATCATGTTGATATTGAAGCTATAGAAATTGGTACAATTAAACCCAGTTCTTCTTCAGGCTCATCTGAAAAACTTGATCATTCAAATCCATTGAACATGCCTTTAACTGCAGCAGGACGTTCAAATGCTGTACCAGTTCTTATTGAATCTGGGTCATATAGTAAGATCATTACGTTTATAGATCCGCGTTATATGATGTTTATGAATATTTTATTATTTCAGGTAGCATTGAACAAAGCCCTAAATTGATGGATCGCTTCCGCCACGATCACTTAGATTCTGATTATTCAGTGGCACATGGAGATTCTCGATTAAAAGAAGATTTAGCCGATGCAATGAGGGAATCACCTGCAACTGCATCTTCTAAAGATAACGGTAAGTTATTTTATTGTTTTCATTCGTATTGCATTCATTTGCTGGCTTTTTAGTTTAATTTTAGTTTTGTTTTGTCATCTTGTTTATCATGGTTTATTGTAGTTGGTTTTTGTTGGGGCTATTCAATTATCTGTATCTGTATTGTAGAAAAATTAACAAGCAAAATTGCATACTGCATATTTTATTCAAAATATTAAATCCTAAAAAAATATAATTTGAAAAACAAATATCTTTTGCATCAGCAAAATGAATGCAATATCTTTGCATCCAATTGCTATTAAAACGTTTATTTACATTTCGCATATTAATTGATTCAGTTAGCCGAGTGCAATGATAGGAAGCTGATCGATCTTGTTAGGTTCAAACCAATGAGAACTGTTATTGAGATGTAACGTTAAAATAGCTCTCACTTCTTTGTACATAACTGCCTTACACATATTGCGACATTCCATTAAATTTTGCAAAGGGATTCTTAAGAAACTCTTCATAATGTTTAGAAATTTAGTGAGCAGAAAGCCGTCGTTGTGTTTGTAATAGTGTTAAAGAACTTGAAACTTATCAATATTATCTGAAATATCATAGTGATCTAGCCATAGTTATCTACCCAGTTATTCAGAATCATGAAATCAGTCCAAAAATATTGGCCTCTAGCCATCATATGTACATTTGAACATCTCGAACTCGTTTTAAATACACGGAACAGATGATTCTGCGAACATTCAATTAGAGTTGGTAGGTACGGGGTATTGGTCACTATAGATAATATACCGTAGTCGCCCAATGTGGGAAGCAAGCGGTGATGAACCGAAAAAAAGGATTTGCTTCCTGAAATCGCCCATTGAAAAAAGAAACATTATTAGTATTTTACTTTTTATTTTGCACAAATTCATATAAATGCAAAATAGTATGTTAACAGAGTTATACAAACTTTTTGTTTGTTTTTAGTTTATATAAAAAGTCGAATTATTATCAGTATATGTTCCCAGAACAGAACTAAGGAAACTAGAATACAACGCAAAAAAGCTTAGGCTGTGATGTTTTAGTAATATTTTTGCAAATTTAATCCTAAAGATAAACTGTAGTGTAATTATATTACGTATTATATTAACAGACACTTATAGCTTAATAATGAGGTTGCAGTTTCGATTCCTGCCTTACCCTGGTAATATATACTGATAGAATAGAAAATCCATCGATGATATTCGAAATGAAAATCCGATATAAGAATCGTGAAAAAATTGTACTAATGAATATAAAAAAATTGTTGTAAAAATTAATAGGGAGCATGAACGAACATGCCAAAAACTGTATTTAAAATCAAAGAGATTATCTATTATTTTACAACATCTCATATATAAATAAATAAGCATTCTTTTATATCTGATATTAAACCAAGGAAGTAGAAAAGAAATCGATCTGCAGGGACATTTTTAAAACCAAAACTGATCTACCAATACTGAGTATAAAAAGAAAAATATATTTTTATAGCGCCTTAACAAGTAAAAATATATACAAATAATTGTTTGGAAAAAGATATATTCTTCAGAACAAAAATATGAAATAAGTGATAATAAAAACACAAATAAATATGAAATCCACAAGAACACTATTTTTCGTTTGGAACTAAACATTAAAAGTTTCTTTAAAATAAATACATTTTTGAACATATTACCATATAGTATATTACATATAACTATATACATAGTATGTAACTATATGTATGTATGGTAGCCTTAAAGCTATTGTTGTGGCATGTCTTTTTTTGCATATTATGTAAATTGTGTTCCATATTCAATTGGAAATTGTTTAGTCAATGTTTAAATGTATATCATATCATATATTTTGAATATAACATAAGTGTACATACATACATACAAATATATGATTAGGGGTCTTCAATAAAACGATTCAGAAAGCATTGAAAACTGTGTCAGTTCCTACTCTCATAAATCACAATTTATTTACACAACAAATGTAAGTATGTGACAAAAATAGAACGGCTTAATTTTGTATTTTATAAGTCAGCTACCTGAAATTGGTAATTTTTTTTTTTTTTTTTTCAATAAACAAAACTTTTGATTGTTAATATTAATAAAATTCTATAATTATATTTTTCTTTTATGAAATCAACAAAAAGTAAATAAAAAACTCATTTAGTTCAAGAAATAACTTCAGAAATACTAAATTGACATCGACTGTCATAACCTGCACAACATTTTTAAAAGCTGATTCGTGAAATACTTATCGCAACTTTTCCTACTTACACAAATGGCAGTTTTAAGAGCTTTTATGAAAATACTTATTTTTGTATATGTATGTATGTATGTGCTGTGCTATGTATATACAGAGTGACGTACGTAAAGTCATTTATGTATTTAAAAATTCAACTCCTAAAACTATCTTCTAAACCTTATCCTTTCTTTATCCATCTTAATTGAACAAAATTAATTATTGTATAAATAAGATGCATTTATTTCAGAGATCTTAAGTACGATGCTTGTGTATTTTGTTATTTCAATTGCATATATTTGGAAAAATTTGAACATATATTGAATATCAAGTCTTATTTGTAAATACATATGTATGTATACATATACATATATATATATATATATATATATATATATATATAAATACATATGTATGTATACGACATACATTCATACATACATGTGTGTGTGTATGTGTGATATAAAGTGGAAAAGTTTCCTTTCAAGAGAAAAAAGAGAAAGCTACAACATGAGACAGAGAGAGAAATGACATAACACTGATAAATAAGGGAAGAGTATGTTCCACATCGAACAATTAACAAAAAGCCAAAGATTTTCTTAAAGTTAAAAAAAATTGTTTTTGTAATATCTTTGCCCACCACAACGTTTTTTTTTTCGTCTTATAGATCGATCTATTTGTTCTTTTTACATGAAGGTATATTCCTAAATTTCCGATTGCTATAAAAAAGAAATATAACCGAAGTCTATGCGCTAGCTTAATTCAAAATGTGCTATTCGTAATTTGTTTTGATTGATTTAACGGGTTCGAGCATATTTTTGCTTTTCAATGTAACTGAATAGATATATTGAGATTTTAATAATCAATATTTTACGGCATGTCCAATTTTAAATTAAAAATGTTACTTGTTTTAAATTTTTTTAGTTTTAATGCTTATAAGAACACATCCAATATATTTTGATCACCCACCCAAATCACATTTTGCTTAAAATAATAACCCTTGTTAATATCAAATTGATTGTTTTTTTGTGTTGAATATTATTTTTTCTTAATTAATTTTAAATATATTCATCATCAACTAAAGAAAAAAAGGAATGTAATAAACTAGAAACGTTTACAGTTATCATAAAACAAAACTTATGCAACCGTTAAGAAAGAAAAACGTGTACATTTCTTTAATTACAAAATGAAATTAAAATCATTCACATTTAAATTTAAATGCCTTTGGCTTTTTCTTAATAATTTGTATGTATGACCTGCTCTTTCTTATGCAATGTTTATTTTTCTCTTCCTTTCTCTATTTCTTGCTTCAATGAAGGTGGTCACGCTTGTGAAAGTGGCGGTTCAAGTGATAATGTTGATTTTTATGATGCATTAACAGCAGAGGATGATCAACTCTATGCACACGCTCATTTAGCATCTGCAGCTGCCCTGGCTAGTGTTTTACCCAATATTCATTCATACGACAATAGTTCTAGCTATGAATCTTTAGATTTGGGTAAAAAACAGAAAGGTTCAATTGAGAAAATTGTTAATCCCTTAGGAACGGTGACGACTGTTCCATCTTGCACAACGGCTGACGTTAAGACAGATATTTTGGACGAAGTCGTTTCTCAACTGTCTGCGGAAGACACTATTATACATGAAAATTGTGATGAAAGTCTATTCCGTCCTGTTGTTGCCATATTTTGCGACGAAAAGACTCTTCTTCAAAATGAAGAAGAAGCTCGAATGAACTACGTCAAATATCTGCCCCCCGAGGTTATAAGTAATAAGCTTGTTGTGCCTGTAATAGAAAAAGACTTGAATGATGAACTCAGTAAACGAGAAAAGGAAAAGAATAGTACAGTTAAATGCAAGGCGCCAGTCGTAAAAACAAAGCCCAGTGAAACCCAAGGTAGCGCAGATTGTTGGAAAACTGCACATTTTAAGAAAGAAACTTCTGAGGAATTAAAAATGACACCTAAAAAACGAACTAAAAAGGAGACGTACATTCAAAAGAAGCAATCAAACGAATTGCAAAACCAAACGGTAGATGTCCAAATGGGCAAGGATGCTTTTCAAGACATGGTGTTGGGAAACATTGACAAAAAGAAATTGGAAAATTCTCTTAATGAAAACGAAAAAATTGATTTGAATGCTACAAACACTGTAACAAAAGCTGAAAGTATGGAAACAAAATGTAAAGCTAAATCTATTTTAAGTAATGAAAACGATAGTGTAAAAAATATAAGAGGTGCACCAAGGATATCTAAAGAAAACGTAGAATGCGATCATGCCCCTATTCTCTGTAATGTTGACAAAAATGAAATTATAAAAACCAAGAGTGCTAGCGATAACTTAGAAAGGAAATCTGAACAAAGGTTCATATCAACACAAACCAGTTCGACAAAATCTCACACTGCCATAAAAGAAAAAGTCAAAAAAACCAAAGAATCTACAAAATTTAACATATCGGATACAAATTACAATAACATTACTAAGCAGTTAGCTGCTGATCCAGGTGTAATGGAGACTACCGAACCGACGATTAAAGACAGCGAGATGAAAAAAACAAATGCAACAAGTAAAGCAGCAGAAAAAGTAAAAATTTGTTCAACAATAAATTCTTTTGAGTGTGAAAAAAGGGATATATTGAAGCCAAAGTCGAATGCAGATAGTTCAAACTTTAATAAAGAAGGTTCGCAATGCACAAGAAAAGATACGCCAAAAAACCGTGCCGAACTTAAGACTTTAGTAAGCACGAACGAGAAACTTGGAAAAAATGAGAAAACAAATAGGATTAAAGAAGCAACTAATGAACCATCAAACAGTGACGATTCGGTGGAACCGAAGAAAAAGGAAACAGTTAAAGAAAATGAAATTTTAAACAAAAAACAAAAACATACTGAAGATGATAATACAGTGAATTTAGAAATGGATCTATCGATATGCGAAAACGCCAATTTGGAAGAACAAAATTTAAAATATGCAAAATTTAATGATGATTCTTCTAATTCAAAACGTGAATCTAAGGAGAAGTCAATTAAAGCAAAGTGGGAGGTTACAGGAATGAAAAATGCAAAGAGTAATGAACAACAAAGTGAAACAAATTGTGGAAAAAATAAGCAAGTTAATAATTACGAACATACAAATAAAGATTCCTTCTCATTGGAAATTGAATGCGCATCCGAAAAAGTTAAAAAAAATTATTCGAGTGCTGTTGCAGATTATAAAAATGTCACTGAACAGAAAAAAGAAGCCGAAGAAACTGCAAAAATAATTTCTACAGATGAAACAAACAATTGTGACCTGATTAGATCGAATACAAATAATAGAGATTTCAGCAAAGAAACTGCTCCAACTAAAATGAAAGAAATAAAAGTATCTTTCAATAATGAAATTAAAGAAGATGAAGTTTCAAGTAAGAAAAAAACAGTTGGTATAAATATTATTCATAAAGAAAAGATGCAAACTCATGGTAAGAAGGAAAATGCTAAGTCAGGTAAAGAAAACTCGAATAGCAATTCAAATTATATGGAAGAGCATGAAATCAGCTTGGATATGCGTAGAAAGCCAAATTCAGATGAAAATAAATTACCAGGTCCAACCGTGCCGCAAAAACCTGCTTGGAAAACACTTGGTGATGCAGATATGATTAAAAAAAATCTGAACATATCAGAGAGTGAAATTAATATGTTTCCGTTATTGTCGCCCGGAAATAAAATGAATAATTGTAACAATTTACGACCTAAAACTCTAACTCCGTCTAATATAGAAAAGCAAAGAAATTTAGATGATTTTCAAGATCTAAAAATGTTGGATCCTTTGCCTCCGCTACCAGATCTTGAGCCCTTACAGCTACTAACAGAAAATAGTAGCATTTCCCTAAGAGATATTAGTTTGATAACATTTGAAAGTCCCTTACTTGAAAACCGGTCATTGCAACGAAAGATAACACCGACTCCTCGCGGTTTTACGGAAGAAAATTTAATTCTTGCTCTTTGTGGATCTTTACACTATCAAAGTGAACAAACCGAAAAAACTGAACTATCTCCCACATTCTCATCAAATCACTCGTCTACGGTTTTCGAGGATACTTCTCTAGCCGACTATAAATCTTTGACAGAAAATGACGATCCATATATGAGCTTGGAGCAAAGCTCCCAAGAGACAAACACGACCAATACGAACACAAATAATGAAAAGTGTTTTTCATCAACAAATTC
>OY776280.1:70000-80000 GCA_963675445.1 Linnaemya vulpina | reverse complement strand
TATTGTTTTAAAATTTTTTTGTTAATTATGTACTATTTACGATACCTTTGCTTAAATAACGAATTACCAAATAAATTAAACTTTTCAGATTATCGATAAAGCATTTTTGTTTGAAATGGTATCTGTATACATATTATTTTTTAAGTTTTGAAATGTGAATATTAGTTAAGATATGAAAATAAAGATAAAACTAAATAAACGTTAACAACAAATGAAACAAGAATGTTTGATTAATTTTTCGACTATAAGTTAACAAAAATGCAAACGCAGGACAAAATTGATTTTGTAATATGTATTTAGCTCTGAAATTAATGTGAAAAACTTCCACAAATTGCAATCGGTCATTTTAGGATATTAAAAGCACACTTGGGATTGTGCACGTACAAAACCTTTTAGGCCGCTGTTAGAAATTTTTTAAAATAATATTTTGTAGAAATATAAGAGACTCCTGACCTAAATTGTACAAATTTCATAGTATAAATAATATAAAATAATTAAGAAACTAATCTGCATATTGTAGCTAACGCAAAAAATAATATTCTGATAATATATAAGATTTGATACCTTACTTTTTGAGCAAACTTTGATAAACTGAAATAGAACAAAAATCGTTTTCACTTTGTGGGGAAAAATTTACAAAAGTAGGTGAACAGTAAAAATCGAAAACCGAACCAAAGTTAAATCGTTCGAGAGTTTGGCTATTGTCCTACAAATGCTAATCTTTAAAAATATATGATGTATGTTTAAACTATTACATAAGAATGTGCGTAAGTGTGTCTCAGTAAGATTGCATATTTAATATAATTCAGAGTGAAGCTCATTTCTATCTGAATGACTTCGCGAAGACAAAAGATTGTCAAATTCAGGGCTTGGAAAATCTTTATATTATTTCTAAGCTCAAAGTGCGATACAGTTGTATATCTGTAAAAAATACTTGGGTTTATCTTAAAATAAAAAAGTGTGTTCTTATTGAGGAACTCCTTAAATGCATCTATACGATTTTGGACCAGTTTTAATGTTTATAGCTCCTACATCGTCGATAGTATTTAGATACGAGTTTGGCGTTCACTTCACGAGACTTGGCTTGTTCTTATTGAAATAAGTATTAACCATATTGAAATTTCCAAGGGACAAATCGTTAATCGTAGTTTAGCATGGATAATTGTAAAATCAATAAGTGCAAGAGCTAATTATAGTTTGGATAAAGTTCTATCTGACATAGAGCTTGAAATAATTAACAGGATTCACAGAGTACTTGCAATCCACCAATTAAATCTTTAGCTTTTCTAAGAAATATTTGGTAAAGGCGTCCTGATGATCTGCAAAACCCCAGCGAAATGTATTTAGGAACTAGCTAAAACCTCTCCATGATCAATTTCAGTTTTTGAAAGAAGTAAGTATCACAAGTAAAAGCAAAAGGTTTTTGCTTTTTTCTCTTTGCTTTTTGAAGTCGTAAACAGTCACTGCACAAGCACTCACAGTCCAAGAATCAAGAACTGTTTGAATTAACATGTCATATTTCGTTCTTGGAAGTATGTATGCATATTTAACATATATATGCCACAGAAACGGACTGCAAAATGCATTACATCAAGCCTAAATAAAGGCAAGAAGATTTAAACCATTTGTGGTTTGTATAATTTTCAAAACTATGGTTGAAGTCTACTGATGATTTGGTAAAAACCGCCAATGAAATGAATATAGACATTACTTAACCGCCCAACTAATATATTTCTTATTATAGTAATATAATGACAACAATATGTCAAATAGTAAATATATTAACGGAATGAGTTTATTGGATATAGGGGAGAATAATGAATATTATTATTAAAACTTTTGTCATTTCGAACAATATACATACATATGTAAAATGTCAAAAGAAATTTTTGACTTACGTACATACTTGCATACATACATATGTACATACGTTGAGATACAGGTGGTTATAATTTTTACTTAATATGTTCAAAACATAAATATAAACAAATTTTAATTAAAATATTTTTCTAGTTTTATTTTTAATTAGAGAACTTTTGGCCTTTATTGCTAGTAGTCTGTAAACTTTATAATAATTATTGCAAAGTTATTAAATAAATAAAAAAACTAATACATCAGTTATTTATGAAAGATTCAATCACCAGGTGCGCGTTATTGACTAACTAGCAAATAAAAACTAGGTACATATAAAAATGCATACTTACGAGTATATTGCATTTTCATTAAAAGCTTACAAAGGCTACCTTACGTTATACCACATTAATGTGATGCTAGAACTATTTTAGAGAAATTGCAGCTTTTAGCTTTAAAATATCCCTAACCTTTAAAATTTTAAAGAGATGGGTATTTACTAGCCCTGACACAGTGTTAGAAAAGGCAGAGCAATAACAAAAACAATTTGATCTCTGGTCAATGCTATTAATAAACTTTCCGTGAAATTTATATTGTTTATAAATCCGGAACTCATGAAAAAAATATAAAAATTTTATATAAAATTCAACAAAAATGCATATACATTTTGTTTATTACTAAAAATTACAAAAAAAAAATTCGTTTTCTGCCAGTGAAGATGTCATAACCGTAATTGAGGCATTAGCGGAAGTATACAATCAATCTCTCCTCAACCAAACATCAACACGGTTTTATATGTACCTTGATGACATTTTGCAGCATTTGCACCATGATGAACTAATTTTTTGGAAATTAAATAAACTGAACTGTAATCAATCGCACCTATATGTATGCAGAAACCCAAAACTTCCTTAACATCACGAAATACCTAATATACATATGTCAGTAAATTTTGTATATCAAATTAAAGATATAAGTAGCAAAAAAGAACTCGAGATTTCAGTTGAAAAAACTGATCTAATAGTTTTGGACCCAAATACTCTTCTCAGCGATGAAATTATAGCTTGAGATGAATTTTATTTGAGTTAGTATAAAAAAATTAATAACATATTTTTGAGACAATACGTACTACTGGTTTACATTTTTCATTTCTATTTACATATGTATGTTTGCACATATGTATGTGTATGCCAAGAACACTTGTAATACTTTTTTCTTAACTGTTATGCATTTCTTATCTTCGGTAAAAATGTATTTTAACTGTAGCGAAATGATTGATTTGGCCTTTTATATATCAAAATACTTACTGTCGTATTAATAAAAAGCTTATTTGGGTTTGAAATGTACTTTAACTTATAATACCATTCAAACCTAAGTTACTTGTTTGGAATATAACAACTTAACGTTGTCGTTAAGCGCCTCCATAATATGTTAAATTATTTTTAATTATAATTGATTAATTATAATTGAGATAATTAATCATTATCTCAAAAATATTGTGTTTAATTAAAAATAATAAAATAGTTTTTTGTAAAATATATTTTGATATTATGAAATTAGTCATCACGATTTGGAGACACTTAATCCAGCCTGCTTTCAGAGTACTTGTATACTTTCCTCATAATAAAATTGTTTAAAGAATAAAATTATTATACGAAAACTTATAAACTTGGAAAGAGCAGCTCAAATGTTTCTATATGTACGCATTTGCTATACACTATAACTTATCACATATACAAAGACACTCACGGATGAAAATATTTTATATACTAGAAGTGCAAGAATTATTATTTTATATTAAAAGTTGTTTTCTCTTGCAGATTTCCAGTATTTTAAAGTTGAAAATGGGGAAATCGCTGAAAGAAGCAATAAAATAAATCATGTGAATCAAATAGTTGATGCTCAGAATAGTAATATAGCGAATACGAATGAATTAAAATGTCAAAGATTAAGCGAGCTAAGAAAACAGACAAATGAAAAATGTTTAGACGTAAGTCTTGCAAGCTTGACATCATCACAGTATCATAAAACAGAAACGCAATATTCGGCTTGTCAAGAAGTAAAACAACAAAACTATCTACAGCAGCATCGTCACCAACAACTACAATATTTAACAAATGATGCACTGGCTGACAATTGTACTGCAAATGATGGTTCATCAACTATCGTTAACATCGACTTGTTCGATGATCAGCTGAGCACAAGCAGCAATAGTAATACAAGTCGATTCTCATGTGAGGCCGCACCTTTATCCACAAGTACTCCACCGATTAGTTTAAATGGTGTTTTTGATACAAATCTTATGCATTTTCCAGCAAATACAACAGCTTCGCTTAATACCGATCGGTGCAATAGCTTGTCGGGAAATATTCCAATTTCAGAACAAAAGTACGATAACGCAGATCGTGCCTCTAATTATGTTAAATATGACGATGACAATACCAGCAATGGAAGTGGTGGATCATTGTGAAAATTACTGAAAAATCCTTCAGTTGTAAGGACAACAGTGATGAGTAGACATTTCTACTTAAATCGTTTATATAGAAATATGTTCAATAATAATCACGGTAACAATGCTCCAAAGTAAAGTTAAAAATTTATGTTGAATTTAGATATAAAATTAACTTTTAAGCTTTTAATTCCAACTTACATTTTTAGTGACAGAAATGGGCATAATATCACTTCTATTTTTACAAAATATTTACAATATATGTTAAGTGAAATCTTTATTATATTCTATGAAAATAATTATTTTTATTTACTCTATATAAAATGGTTATAATTTTGATATTCACGAAGCTCGGAACATTTCTGAGAAATAATTTTTCAAAATTTTTCAATGTCTGTATATATTTAAATCCTTAACGTGCCTAACCCTGGATGGTTACTTTCATTTTTGTACATTAAGGTTACTCTTCGTGAAATTAACGAACAATTTTTAAAATAAAGAAAACTTTTAGAAATAAATAAAAACATATTTAGTAAGTACTTTACTAAAAAAATAATATATAGCATAAAAGTTTATTTTTCTCTCTTAAAATTCAAGAGTAAATTAAAGAGTAAATTAGCATCGCCGATTTGACGAACAGTAACCATCAAGTGTTAAGAAATTTTCTGAGATCAGAGCTAATGTAAACAAGATAAACGCTTTAAGCAATGCTGTTTTTCATTCTATGAAAGACAGTTCAATTATGTATTTGTAATAATCTAAATTGTTTAGAATATGCACATTATAGTTGTACAATGTAATTTGTACTTGTTCCCTGAAACCACTTTTGAATTGAAACTGAGACGCAATATTATTTTTATTTGGTTAGTAAACGAAGAGAAATCTATGTTAAAAAGAATTAATCAGGGCCAAGCTCAAGTCCATGAATTTATTTTTAATATTAGGAAATTGTGTCAAAATTAATTTATTGGTAAGCATGGATTATTTAAAACTTTATTTAATATATCACTCCTAATAAAAACTTTAATATAACATATATTTTTAATATAGAAATCTCGCGAATTTAACTTGGGTCGACTGATAACTCAATTTAGTAAGGTAGCCAAATTTATTATGTTTTATTGTTTTGTACGCAATTTGTTCACCGAACAAAATCGTTGTTTTGCTTTCAAAGTTTTTTAAATTTGTAAGAAAAACAAGAGAAAATGCGTAAAAGAGATTAAAATTATTTCAAATTTATATATATATATATATATATATATATATATATAAATATATATGTATATATATATATATATATATATATATAAATATATATATATATATATATATATATATATATAAATATATATATATATATATATATATATATATATATATAAATATATATATATATATATATATATATATATATATATATATAAATATGTATATATATATATATATATATATATATATATATATATAAATATATATATATATATATATATATATATATATATATAAATATATATATATATATATATATATATATATATATATATAAATATATATATATATATATATATATATATATATATATACATATATACATACATACTTCGCTAACGCAAATAATAATGCAAATTTATGGTAAAGAAGTCTTATAATAGTAACTTCCTTCGGTTTGGTATGAAAATTGTAAAGAAAAACAACTCTAAACTTAAATCCTTTTACACTACCAAGTTCTAATCCGCGATTGATCATATAATGTTAATGTTAATAAAAACGTTCTTAAATTAAAATTTTTATTGTGAGTGAAGTATCTAAATATAATACTTTGCATAATTATTTGATACTGACAGTAGTTCTTACCATAAAAAGTTGATTTGAATTACCGAATCTGAACTTGGGCTTGATTAATAACTTTGAACTTAGTAATATAAGCAATATACGTAGTACGAATAATAATACGCATTTATTGAAGAGAAATCACTCAAAAATTTTGCATATAAATGCATTTTATACCCTACATTATTCTTAAATTTCTTATGTATGAAGTTCTTTGTACAATTATCTAATTATTAGTGTATTACTGTACAAGTGTTTGTGTTGCTCCATTTGTCTATCGTTTCGAAGATAAATATTAAACAAATTCCCGAGAACTTGAGAATATAGTTCATTATATTCGTACCAAACAATTTAGTACTCCGAAATATATTGATTGTTCGTAAACCATTAGTAATGTTAGATATATTTTAAGTTGTGTATTATTATGAATGTATTTCACAGCCAAAACATCCACTAAGAGACAAAAATTTTTATATTAACAAAAAAAGTTTCAAAGCGAATTAGATTGAATCAAAAAAACTTTTAAAGTAGTTCAGTTTTTATGTATATGATAAGAGTTAGAATTTAAAATAGTTTAATTGAAAAATTAAATATACATATGGATATGTATGTATAATAAACATAAACTTCTTTATCCATGCACAAACAGTAATACTGATGAAAACCTGGGTTCAAGTGTCATTAATAAAATTTAGTGGAATAGTATAAAAATAACTGTTTTATTAGCTATTGTTAATTGCAACTTAGTATGTTATTTCCATCTGCTGGTAAATTTGCAATTGCATATGTGATTTAAGGTTTTTCTACAGGACTTCTTTTAGTTTCACATTCTTTCAGAACAGAGCTTTTCTTGAATTCTCAATATATAGTTAAATTTCCGCTGGATTCAATTAATTTCATCAAAATTAAAAATCAGAAAAGAGTTTTGCAACAATTGCGTGATCGTATAAACTAGTGTTTTGCAACATTTTATGTTTGCAAAAATGTGATAAACTTTTTGGATATAAACATAAGTATAAACGTAGTATATAAAGCTAATCGGTAGCTCAATTTTATTTAAAAATCTCAATTATTGTATTTGTCAGTAGGTGAATGGCAAGAAAATTGGGAAAATAGGAACGAACTACACACCCTGAAAAATACCGACAATATCATTTAATTACTTTTATTTATTACCTACAAGAGTTACTGCCTATTCCCCGATGTCGCAAGCTATCGTTCGATTGATTAAATAACCTAAAAAACAGTTTTTAAAATTTGTTTTTGTTTGAAATGTTAATTATTAGATCGAAGATAGTTTACGACGTCGGCGAACGCGAAGTTAATTTTATGATAACCAAAAAATTTCTTATACATGTATCACATATTCACAAACTACTATATTATAAAATGTTAGAAATTAAAGAACAAACTAGTCATATTACAAAACCTGGTTAGTAATTATTAAGAATTCTTTTACTTATCAAAAACAACAGCAGACTATGCTTTGCAGTACCACTGCGTTGTTATACTTCAGTTTTCTTCTGACACATAGTATATCAGCTTTCAATTTGTATCTTGTTTTGGTACTTTCTTACGCATGGATTTGTGTACATAAACGTATGGATATGTTTATGTATTTTTAATTTAATTTTTTTAATATCAATGACGCCGCACAGTGGACCATTTCGCAAGAAGGCGGCCAAAACTCATATGTTTTACTATCACCAATTGCAAAATGTAAAAGTTCATTCGAAAGTAGACACTTGTATACCTCGGAAACCAAAAAATTTAATGGATTTTCATTATTTTGCTAAAATAAGAGATTTCTTAATAAGTTTTTAATATTTAAACATCTATAACTTTTTTGTATTAAAAGATTTCTAAACAAAATAAATTTTGTATAATTGCCCAACTTGTTATCTATACTAGTAGCAAAAAAATGTTTGCAACTTTTTGAAATTAATTGTTTTAAAGGTCTAAATTTTCCTATATCCTCCCACTTAATAGAGCATAACTTCTAAAGTTCTTAAAGAGACTAGTATTATCTTATAGTCCAAACTCTCCTCTACACTGTTATACCCCATTGTATAGCCGGCACGATGCGACTGTGAGCACCAAAAAATTTTTTCTGATACAAGGTCAAATAGTTTTTGAGTAAAAAATATGTTTTCTGTTGTGCTCATTTTTGAAGTATTTTTTTTTTATCAGCGCAGTTTTAAGAGACGGATTTCAGATGGAAAAGTACTTAAATTTTTAATTTAGTTTACTCTTGTTATAAAGGTATAAAATAGTTTCTTTCCGAATTGCTTGGGCATAATGTGATTTTTGATATTCACAACTGCGTGTGATAAAGAACATATCTCAAATAAATATGCTGAAAACCATTGACAAAAATACAAAATTAAAACAAAAATTCCTGAAAAAACAATACTTCAAGGATACATGGGTACACGTCTATTGCTTGTGTCCCGGTTTTATCATCTTTCGTATGTGCGCGTGTGTACATTTTCGTTTCTTGATAGTGATGTTACCTGCATTTTTTGTTGTCTATTTGCAAGTAAGGTTATTTAAAGTAATCAAATTTTAAAAATATGCAATACAGAAGAAATTGAACTAGACAAACAAAAAATTATAAATTTTGGAAACAGATTGAAAGCACGCTATATTGAATGCTCTTATAACAAGAGAATAATGTACCAACATATCTACGAATGGTTGTCAAAGGAACTTGTTTTCGATATTATATCTATAAATACCATATGTAAAAAACAGGGTAGAAAAGCAAAACCAATTCATCAATGAAGAAATATCTCCACTAATCATCAAGGACTCAGTACTAGAAGCAAGCCCAAGGCTCACAAAAAGGATTTTGAAAAATACAAATGTATAGTTTATTTTATAAGTAAATAAATTAGCTTCCTATAAGTATATTTTAAAATAATATTAGGTATGATCGTTTACCTTTTGGGTAAACAAATTTTACTATTTTGAAATATTAATACATAAAAACTAGAAAGGTGGATTAACATTTGAAAAGTTATTCCTTAAAAATGCGTGCGGCATATTTAAATTAATACGTAGATGGGTATGTGTGTATGCACATCAATGCAAATCTTTTACTGTTTCGTGCAAAAATATTTTCTCTTAAATTTGGGGTCCGCTTGTTCCCAATGTTGGCTACTTAATCAAACGTACTGTTAAATCATTTTAAGGATCATAGAAAAATATTGAGCAACACAATATTATCGGAATTGATTTATGCTGCACTGCACTGTTACTTTTTTGGACGAATGCTTTTGCTATCACTCGACAATAGCTTATAAATCTGTGAATAAAGCTATTTTCATTAATTGTTAACAATAACATATTTACATTGATTCCTTATACATATATGTTTTAGTCATATTTGGGAAAGTAAAATTCTTGATAGACGTGGTGAGGAATTGCCGAAGTTCCTTCAGGAGCTCCATATAAATTTGTTTATCTATACAATGTTCAACTATAGAAACTTTCTTTTCCAGAACTTATGTATACTTTAATCTCTTCAAATTATGCAACTTGCAATAATAGATCATTATTCCCTGTTGAAATGGTTCATTCAAGTTTGGATATCTTTGTCTATTGCGTTTGGAAAAAGTGGAATATTAAGTGGTACGGTGAAATTAATTCCCAATTTTGTTTTAAATGTTAATTATTCCAACGAACGATACCTTACAACATCTGAGAACTGGCAGTAAATACTGTTTTGTTTATACTATCAATCAATTCTAATTAAATATTCTGTTTAGGTAAAATTTCTTGTATGTAACCTCGTAAAATTTGCCAGTTATATGTGAAAAAGCTACATTTTAATAAATTTATTATGATGTACGAAGGAGTACATATGCA